>JAPZDV010000001.1:26709443-26748809 GCA_029814665.1 Acanthurus lineatus
TGGTTCTATGTAGTGCTTCCTCTCTAGAGAATAAACTCTTGGTGCATGCTACCTTTCCAGTCTTGTTCTTTGACTCCTATAGGCAGACCGGGAAAAATTGCCGAAACAACCTCACACCCAGAAAACAAAAATAGTGTCTGTGTTAAATGTTAAAATACTTGCACAGGCACTACACAAATAGCACTGAATTCAAGGAAATGCACCAGGAGTCATGTGCATGTTCACTAAAAGCATAAAGACTATGTTGTACTTCCTTCTTTGTGTTGGACAGCAGACCTCATTGAGAAGCCTTGCTTTGTATTGGGCACCATGAACCTCTCGGGGCTTTTTTCCACAGCATCCTTTCGATGCACAAGTTGTTATTTCTGGTTGTCACATTGATTGGGCAGAGTGGCTTTTTATCGTGTCCATCAGAAAATGGACTCTGGCTTCCTCTTTTTTGAGAAGGCTAAAGATTTATTGACGATTCCGCTATTGACAAAAATATGTGGTGCAGAACTCAGTGACGGCAGTTGCTTGAATTGATAAAGACCACTTTCTTCTCTGTTAATTACTACAAAATTGGAGGAGAGTACAGCTGATGTAAATTATCTCTTGTTGTGCCAACAACTTGAATTTTGTGATTCATTGTGTAGCACTAAATGACAACAAGCAGATTGATATGTAGAGTGATTATCTTAATTTTAAAAAGAAAAAAGAAAATCACTTTTGCAGTCAGAACATTCAATGTTAACATGTTGGTCCGGCCAATATCTTTAGTCCTTCACCCTCCACTTTTGTCCGTGTATGTCAGGCCAGTGTATGAAGAGTTATATAAAATAAGAAATTTCTAATATAAATAAAGATTTGGTTTGGATAAAGATGGACTCATGAGGTGTGACAGGTTTTTTACTTGGCCACCAACAAACGTGTATCAAACACAGCAGATCAGAGTACAGCAGGAACAACAAACAGCATGAAAACAAACAAACATTTCCTTTATTTTTTCATATTAGTTTTGCTCACCACAGGCCAAAATTTTAACCAGTTTCTCAGGAAGCCTCCTCCTACTCAACATAGCCCATCCACCCTGCCTGGCAAAGTGTATTTGTCCTTCAAAAGCACTGAAAGGTTTTTTTTTTTTTCTTGGAATGATCACCAATTAGACTTTTCCAGCTTTTGGTTCCAACTAAAGCTGTACCTCATACACCACTGATAAGCTAAAGCGTCTGATAGAGGGCCACACATCACCATGCCAGAGCATTATGACAGCTGCCAAGCAGACAGTCCAAGCCAGGTTACTTCAAAACATTCTGGCCGACTGGAGCTAAAACGCCTCTTCCAGCTTGTGTCCATCCGTGCCACAATTCATCACAGTTATGAGTCCCCCATGCCACAGTGGGCGGGCACCATTAAGCTGGATGGCTGCAGGAGCAATGCCAGTTCAGGACTGTTATATGAGCCTCTCTTTCCTGCTTCTTCCTCCAGCTTGGTGCCCTTTAATGGGCACTTAATATGGCTGACAAATTTACAAGGCATTTAAAAATGACCCAGTCGGCCAGTCAGCAGAGGGGGAGAAGAAAAGTAGAGTATAAGGAGTGTTTATGTGCGTGTGAGAGTGTGTAGTTGTGTGTGTGTGTGTGTGTTTGCGTGTGTGTGCGTGTGTTTTGTATACACACTCTGTTAGCCCAGTACAAATAATTCACCCTGAACACCTGTCAACATGAGTCACAACACCAGAGAATTACTGCCATTGAGCACATCCAACTAATTGGTGGCAGCCTGCCAGACTTTCCCCTTATCTTTCTCTCTCTCCCTCTCTCACTTTCTCCCCCTCACCTCATCTCTCTTCCTCTATCTCTCTCTCTCTCTCTCTCTCTCACACACACACACACACACACACACATATATATATAAATATATATATATTATATACATCTTACTCACACTCCTCCTACAATCTTCCTCTCTTTTCTCGTTTTTCTCCCCCTCATCTATTTTAACATAACATTTATGGATGAATGATTTAATACTGGTTATCAAACCCATCATTGTAATCGCATCTCTAATTACGC
Source organism: Acanthurus lineatus (assembly GCA_029814665.1). Taxonomy (NCBI): domain Eukaryota; kingdom Metazoa; phylum Chordata; class Actinopteri; order Acanthuriformes; family Acanthuridae; genus Acanthurus; species Acanthurus lineatus. The sequence continues at coordinate 26,711,498 of JAPZDV010000001.1, forward strand.
TTAATTAAAACAGTCTAATGGCTGCTGCTGAGTTGGTTTTTGAAAGCAAATCAGCCGCTCCTCTATCTCGCTAGAATTCCTCCCCTGACTTAGCATTCGGCGTACTCACTCAACACCTCCGACAACCAATCAACTCCAAATTCTCTACCCAGCTCTTGTCAGGTCGTTAATTAAGCTCCCAAAGTGCCTAATGATTAAGATAACACAGCAATCTAACGGTGAACAGGCTCTTTCCTCCCTCTTCTTTTTGGAGCTTTCGATTATAGCACCCTTGAGGTGTTACTCAATCTTGATGAAATGCACACGATTGACAAATCAGTTGCTTTGAGCCGTGGCTTATTACCCTGCTGCATATTCATGACTTGTTTGGGGAAGAGTGGGATGATTTTTAATCAATGTCCCAGAAAAGGATGACGGGAAAGCAGGGGGTCTGTTGAGAGGTTATGAGCTTACCACACAGACCCCCCCGCCTCTCATCTCACCCAGCCTCTCAGTGCCCCACTGTGAATAACATGCATCATTCATTGGATTTAGCTCACATTTGCGTGGATGCAGCTGGCAGTGGAAGATGCTTGTGTGTATGCGTGTGTGTTTGTGTGTGTGTGTGTGTGTGTGTGTGTGTGTGTGTGTGTGTGTGTGTGTGTGTTTGTGTCAATGCGAGGGCTTGCTTCAAGGGGCCTTGGACAAATGGAGGTGCCACATGGTCAGACCAGATGTTCTGGTTTCTTATGTGCATAGCTCATCAAAAACAACAACCAGTGCCACTATTGGGCCCCTGCTATCCTGCAAGGCCAGCCAACCCATCTGCTTCCTGCATGCCAGGCCTGGTGCATTGTGGGTCCTGGCTTTTTCTCTGTTCACAGTTTCCAACTCGTTTTGTATCGGACAAGATAGAGGAAGTGTTAGTGCATCAGAATCAATAATAAACTTACTGCAGGACTGCAGTAACCTTAAAAATGCAATGTAACTCACTGTAAGACAGAGAATGTGATGTACGGGCAAGCAGAGGTACGCAAGGTCACAGATGATTAAACAGGGTATTATAAATGCATGAATAGAGGCAATTATTGTCTAGGGTCTAAGGCTTATCCAGACTAAACAAACATACTGTGAACAAGTGGAAAAAGCAGGTAAATTATTGTCCAGGGAGATAAAAGAAAATGCTGAAACAATAATTGATCATTGATAACAATTGATAAACAATTGATAAGCTGGCAACTTACTGTAGGCCCATTAAAGATAAGTAATATATTTTTATAAACTGCAATTTAAAACAGAAGACACAGAAAGAAACTTTGTAAATCTCTAGGAGATAGTAATTGTGGTAAGGCCACTTTTTGACATGTATTCAGAATCATTTGTTGTAGTTACACTCTCAGATTAGTCATGATTAGCTGCAAAAACCCTAGTATCAACACCAAACAAGGTCTAAATGTATGCACCTCTTAAAGACCAGTTAGTTTAATGAGGTATAAAACAGAAACACACTCGAATCCCTTAAAAAACACTTAAATATTTACAGTTAAAAAGTGACATGTCATTGAAATATGAACAGATTATGTTCGTTCACCCTTTTTTAAAAACTTGAGGAAATAGCACTTATAACGAGAAGTTAAGGGTCACCTCAATATAAATGGTTTGTAAGTATGTAAATAACTTCTCTCTGACAACCATACAAGAACATTATAAAAGGTGGAAATGTGGACTTTAAGTAAAAGGAAGTTGTGGACAATGCAGGACAGTGTTTAGCTCTATTTGTATTCTGTTTTATATTGATGCAGCTGGAGTATGTGTGTGTCTGTCTGTTGTATTGTTACAGCAAGTTTTTTTTAGGAGATGAACATATTGTCCAGTAAAAGTAAGTTTATTGTATTTGTGTGTGCATGTGTATGTGATTATAGTATCCCTAATGAAGTTGGTTAGGGGGCCCAGGGTGTTGAGGTCTGAGTGATGATGGTGCTGCAGTGGCTCTAACAGGGCAATCTGGAAATAATTTTTTCTCAATTAAGCATCAGGTGGCAAAATGTAATGATTTGTAATTCAGTAATGATGCCACATTAGATAAAAGGCTGTTAAATTTGCTCAGCACTATTCTGCACAGTCTGGTAATAGTTGTTATTTAGACTATTAATTTCATTGCTCCAGTGTATTATTCTACCATTTATGTCTATACTTGCTTGCTTGTATATTCTGAGATTTGTGTTTGTGTTTGCTCTGATAAGAAGACGATGGAGGCGAAATTATTTTATAATATCTGTATTTTTACCCTGTCTTTCGGCCTCTTTGTCTGATATTTTGTGTTTTTTATGTTGTGCATTTTGAATATTTTCCATGCCTGTTTATTTAATCCTAAAACACATTATTTTAGAGCATCCTGAGTATATATTTGATGATATTTAAATGAATTCAGTACAGGACAAATTGTTTTGTGTCCTGTGAAATATTTGGACACAAAATCACAGCGTAGAGCATTTGGCAGCACAGAGCAGGAGGGCATCCATGCGTGGGTGTGTGAGAGGTAGTTTGACCTTCACACATCTCTGAAAACTGAAACACAGCAGAATGACTCTTCACTTCCTTAGGCTGTTAGAGTCCTTAAGATTCCATCCAACTCTTCGACCCTTCACCTGCAGCGAAAAAAGTATGTTGCACAGACAAGTACATAAATCATGCTAATATCTTCCTATAAATGCTGCACCCAGACCTCGTTTCAGCAAATTGCTGATGGCAGTCCTACTCATGCTTGCAACTGCTCTCCTCTGTTATCCCTCAGTAAACTGTAGCTCCTCCTTTTGCCTCCTTTATCCTTGTTTCATTCAGCTCATGTGTCTCATTATGGAGGCAGAGCACAATTTGTTATTATGTGCGCTGTCTTGCTATCATTAGCACTTGGTGGAGGTTAGCTTCACTTGGGTAAGCCCATTCATGACCGCATTTATTATTGTTGCCCAGTGATCTGCAGTATTATGATGACTAATTGCCGAGGCTTAATTGTTGTTAGCCTGAGTGACTTGGTTGGCTTGAAATAGCTGAGAGGATGTTTCAATACAGTGGACTGTAAAAACTGGAGAATATGCACAGGTGTGGGATGGTTTCCATGCACTTACAAGGAATTTAATGATCAAGACGGTAATCCAAAGTGAGGAGTTCTCATTGTTCTCATTTACTCAAGGTTGTTTGAAATCTGGTTTCAGGTTTGAAATCACTTTTTACAATTAAAGTAAAGAAAATTATAAAAAAAAATCCAGAATTGATTTTTAAACATTTTTCACATTTCATATGTCTAAATATAAGGTATTATATACATATATATATATATATAAAAATTGACACCTTGGACTAGTTCAGACATAGGTGATAAGCCAATAAGCCACTGATTTGTCACAAAACACTGATGTTATTAGTAACATGAATGATAAGCCAGTTCTATTGCAGCCATAGTTTTTGTTTTTAGCTACTAATAGCCTGTGTTTTTTCTCCTGTCACAGGTCAAATGTTTGCAAAGAGATTAAAGCTAAAAATTGAATACAGTAATACTTATGACCTGTGTCTTTTCATTAAAAAGTTGGAATTTTAAAGCTTGTAGTAATCTGTGATTACTTAATAAGAATGCACATTAATCATGCATCTTTTAGGTGAATGGTCTGTTTTTCTTGGGCTTCCAGGTTAAATCAAGTTGATCCAGAAGTGGTGACTGTACTAGCACAATTACAAAGCAAAAAAGCCAAGGTATTATTTATGTTTATCATCGTTAATAACTACTAAAGTATTATACAAAGAAAACAATGACTTTCGGGAAACAGAAACGTTCTTTTCAGTAATACAAACTGGATTAAAGAAATTAGTGTTTAATCTGCCAAGTACAACATTTTACAACCAGCTGTTTCTCATCATCCTGGTCATTAAGAGTAACCAAACCAGACGACTGCTCATTATTACAAGTCTCAGTGCGCTCCTGTCCTCTTGCTCTCATGCTACTGATTGGCTGGGAAGATGTGTCCTCCTCCTGAGAGAGTCCACCTGGAGGCTGAGCTACCTGGCATCACTTAATGATGTGTCTTCCCCAAGGACTTAGTCACTGAACCGTAAACGACCAAGCCGCACCTGTCGGAAATGCTCCACTGGTGTCAGGCAGCAGCACAGTATTTGCGTGTGGTTTAGGTGTTAATCTTTCTTTTTTGTTTTTTATCGCTCTATTCATTCTAGCAAAGCCTCAAGTTCATAGAGTTTTTGTTTGTTTCATGGCCTCTAATACAGTTGTCGACTAGTTTTAGCAGATTTAAAGCACAATCGTTAAGCTTCTTAGCTAACTCGCTTAATGTGTGTTGGTTAATAACTCAAACACAACAAGTTGTTTTCAGACTTAAGTAGGTTAAAAAGAAGAGAATTTAGTCACAGTATATTTAACAACTATCCTCTTAGCCTATTTAATCTGGTAAAATATTTCTGCTAATCTCTGTTCAGTTGATATCTCTCAAAATAACATAATTTCTGTGCTTCTGTGTGTTGAGGTTTAGGATTACTCGAGTGTTGGCGTCTCCATGATACTGGAACCTCCACAAAGTCAATTAGCAACTGAGATTTTCTTAAGTTTGCGATGTGTTTACTTTGATTAGTGTAACCTGCCAAAATGAACAGAATGTGGAAGAAACTTCATGTTGATAATTGCATAATAACTCCAAACTTGGTGAAATGGGCCTCTGACTTAGATGATGCCTCTGGGCTTCTTGACTTCTCTTGACTTGTGTCCACTCTTTTGAATGTTTTGGAGTGTGATCGTTTCTCTTAATTTGTCTTAATATTTCTTTCACACTCATAGTCAGCCTTCAGAACCTGTAGAATATGTGAAACCTAATACAAGCTGATTATTTACTCTCTTTGTAAGCAAGCAGCTCTCAAGCTTTATGTATAAATCATTAATGCACTTCTGAATTGCTTGTAAACCCAAGCACGGAAAACTCTGAATTCATGTGAAAAAAATGAATAAGGCATCAATTATTCAATTTTCTCCCCATAGAAGGATTTCAATACATCTGCTGTTTGCTGTTTTTTGCATGAAGTGAATCCATTGATCCTTTTTTCCTTGATAGCTCATTCTCTTTCTTCTTTTGAAATGGTGTCGCTGTCATTCCCTTAACCCTCTCTCTTTCTCTCTCTCTCTCTCTCTCTCTCTCTCTCTCTCTCTCTTTTCCCTTCTCTCTGTCTGTTTGTCTGTCTGTATCCCTCTGTCTTTCTCCAAAGATCAGAGGAAAAAGATAAAACGGGCATCTCCAACACAACCATCCTGTCATGCTTTCCTATTCAGTTTACATCAAAAGCATAAGTGTGCTATAATATTACAGATGATCTGCTACAGATTTTGGATATGCTTTTTGAATGATAAAAGCTCTCTAGGCTGACAAAGAGAACACCGCTGAATATATTGGAAGCAAACCAGGCTTTTAACATCTTAACTTTATATTTTACAGTTTTGTGATACACTTGGGTTAGCACAGGTTTTATGTTTGATAAAAGTGTCTTTAAATATTGATGAGAATACTGTGTTTGTGTACACAGAGTCAAAATGGTTTGTAGTGCTGAGGCTTTGTCTTCACCCTCCCAGAGGCCAAAGGATATGTTTCCCAGCAAGGGGGGAATTTTAACCTGATGATGGAGTTAGAGAATGAGAGCGGTGTTGCGACTCTGTGTAAGTTGGGTGCTTGAGAGCGTCTTTCATGCTTAAGTCTGCGCACATAGCTTTAACATGTATATGTTAACAGCCTACCTGTTAAAAATCATCACACAGAAAGACTTTGGAGCAGGCAGACTCCCATCCATCAGTCCTAGCTAAGGAGGATGTGGTCCTGGTTGCCTCTGCTGGCATCAGCCTGGAGCATTTGGCAGACTTCTTCACCTTGCTGTGTGTCTTAGCCCTGTTGATAAGGTTGTGCTCAGTCTGCACAGAGTTCAGCCAGAGAGAGAGATGAGTTAGAGTAAAATGAGACAGAAAGTGCCTTCTGTGCTGCTGTAAACCCCCGCGGTGGTGCAGATGCTTAGATTTTGTGTTTAATTACTGATGAAAATAAAAAACCAACAGGGATGGATTGTTGTTATATATTTAATAATTTGAATTAAAACAATATTAATCCAGTTATCAATCCAAAGACTCTCCAAAGACAGAAGAAAGTGCCACAAAGCTAAAGCTAAAGCCTGACAGTCCTGTGATTGTGAGGCCTTTCTCTCTGCAGAGTGCACCAAGTTCAGACTTGTGCAGAGCAGGCAGACACATTACTCCTAGTTTACAATCGAACCAGTGTTCTTGTTGTTTCCAGGTCAGACGGACTCTGGTGATTACACATTGACGTCACTGTTTGCACCAGTTGTGTGAGGAAAAAAAAATCTCAGATCAAAGGTCCACTTGTGACTTTAAACCACATTGAATTCAAAACGATGTATTCAACAGAGAAACATATTCACCGAAATGTACATTTACGATGAGATGAATGTAAACACAATCTATATTATACACATCACACTGTTTAGTCCAGTCAGATCACATCTCTTTGGTAAATATTCTCTCATATCCGAGGACTCTATTTGACCTACCTCACATACACTGGTTAACCCTTCACTAATTTTATTTAACTTACATGATGAATATTGTTCTTTTTGGGAGGGGGGGGGGGAGTACATCTTCTGCAATTAATCACAAGCATTTGTTTATCCAAGCTGAAAAGAAATAATTGAAAAAAGACATTAACCCTTTCCCTAAACTGTCTGAAAATCCCTTTCATACAGTATCAGATCTGAATTATTTTTGGTCAAGTAACAACAAATAGCCAACTGTTGTATACAGTTTTAGTTCAGATGGTGATAATCATGGTGTCTCTGCTTTCAGTTGATTCAGTTGTGGTGAAATCACTCTGCAAACAGATGCATATAAAGTTTATATCTATAAACACCTGTACTCGCCTGTTACCTGTATCGTAAAGCCCTGGTGGTGAAGCAAGGCCTCAGAGGGAAGATAAGCCCCATGCTACGCCATTAATCCTGCCCCTGTTTTTTTCTGCTGTCAAAGCTCCCATGTTTGAACAATGCTGTTGTCTTCTCTGTGTTTGCTCATTTAGGAACAAACATTTGCCCGAGCGCACTGCTGCCGCCACAAACAAGCTCTCCCAGGAAGTGTTATTAATAGGATAATTAAGCAGACGGTAATGAGCTGGATTATGTCTAATTATGACAAGATTTGTTTTGGCATTTTGTCTTGTGAGAAGCCAGTGAAGTGGTAAAGTCTACCTTGGAGTTCATTATGCTGATGTGCGCGCACCTGAGTGCACAGGACAGGCATCAGGGAGCCAGGTGGGGGGAAGCAGGGGGCAGGGGAAGGCGATGTGTGTGCCAGTACAGATAGCAGGGCAGCGGACATTGGTGCTGTCTGGCTGCCTCCCTAACTGGCTGGTTGGCAGTGCAACAAGGTCTGACCCCTGAGATGCTGCCAGACAAAGAGACCTACGTGTGCCAAGTGCTAACCTGGAGCTGTCAGACAGTATTTTTAAACCCATTCATTGTTGGTCGTGTCCAGGAAGCAGTTTGACCTATTGGAAATCTCTCTGAGAATACAGAAGCCCAGTTTTACAGCTCCAAATTAAGAAGGATGAGTGTTCTGTAAAAAATTTATGTCTGAGCAATTTAAATTTACTGCTGCAATGTAAAAACCAGAAATTATAAGCAATATCATAAGCTTTTTCTTTAGACTAATGATGATTCTGTTGGTGTGATATTATTAAATAATAACCTTTTGATTGTTGCACTCAGGTCATTAAGATATTAAATTTGTCGATGTTCTCAAATAAATAATTAGAAAAATAACATGATTTTATAAAATTTGCAAGTGACTTGAAGAGGTTTTAATTAATTTATAAGAATATTGCTGTGAATAGCTGTTCATTTTTTCAATATTTGTCAGTTTACGCTGATAATGGACTTTGCTAAATCACTTTTCCGCTGCATGTGGAATATAGTCAGCACATCACACTGTGTATTTTAAATACACTGACGTGTGCAGCCACACCAGTTAAGTAATGTCATCTCTGCATGCACAGCTATTGACAGACTTTATTTTTCCTCTCTCACTTGAATACCCACAGCTTAATGTAAACCTGTATAAGCTGTTTTTTGGCAGAGATTGAACTGACAGTCATTTTGATGCACCAGATGATTACAGGACCTGGTGCTACCTGAGCTCCCAGCCTAACTCAAGATTAATTCATTTTCCTGTTCACTGTCTATTCAGCCACATTTTGTGTCAAAGGTAAGACAACTTATAGTGATCACAGCTACACAATCAACAGCTTATGTGGATCAAAAGCTTGACAGAATCATTACTATAGAAAATTCCTTATAGTAATCAAGTAGTCTGCTAACCGTGTTGATTTTTGTTCTTTTCACACATGACAACATCTGGAAAAAATCAAAAACTACGGTAATCCTGTTCTGTGTTACTATGCTTCCCCGCAGTCTGCTTCCAGCTGGCTACCTCAGACTGGTGCTGCTTTCACATTAACATCATGTCAGGAAAAAGAAAGTGATTTTCTCTTACTAAAAAAAAAATTTAGTCTCCTCAAGGCTTATGACTAACTGCTAAAAAATAAGTCAAGATGCAGCAGTGAAGCTTGGTTTTCCTCAGGCTACACAAGGTAGCCTGAGGAAAACCCCCTGAAGTTTGTTTGTGCTCCAAGAGTGCTGTCGTTGACCTGTCTTAAACTGGAGGGTTGGCCTGCCTCGCTTTTCTATAAGGCTCTGGATCACTGTCAGATGAGGAGCCAACTCAGGACACATCACTTAGTCCTGATCCATCTCCATCATCAGACTCACCATCACTCATTTCTATTAGTGACTCTAAAGCCTGTTTGGCATCCATGAATCTCTGTCAGTTATCCATCGCAAGCTGTTATGAACAATTCGATGTAGTTTTCATATCACATACTCTGATGGATTCTGATGCCATGCAACTTAAAACGGAGTAATGTACAGTTAAAAAATGAACTATCAGTAAGTTTTACTTGTTGGCCTTCAACGTTGCTAGGAGATGAGTTGTGAGCCTCAGTATCAGAGAAAGTCAGACAGTTTGAACATCCAGTATTCCACTCTGACCTTCTTCATATTGATTTAAAGCCGCATAACAACTTCAAGTTACTTCCAGCTATACTCTGAGTGAGGACAGTGATTTTATTTTGCATGACCTCAAGTAAAGAGGTTGCATGTCAAGAAAACATGTCATTTCAAGCATTTGAACACAACAGATGCACTCATTTTTCCACTGACGACATTTTCACAAAGGTAGACTGTCAACTGTCTCTCAGTCTCAGCTGAATCACTTCATGCCTTTTCAATATGATGCTCAGCTGAAAACTGGAGAGACATCTTGGTTAAAGGTTATTACAAGACATGCACTGCTTCGCTCACAATCATATACGATAAACAACTTAAACATAAAACGCTTTATGATGGATTTCAGTGTTCTGAAATACCGCTGCTGGCAGCAGGCTGACATTGAATCGTCAATCAAATTTATTAGAGCGTCTTAATTCTTTTTAAAATGGTTTAAGCTTAACAGGGCCTATGAAATCGTGCCGGTGTGAAGGAAAAAGGAATCTTAATGCATTTGCATTCACAACCCATACAACACATACACACACACACACACACACACACACACACACATACACTGGAATGCACACATCTTCTATTAAAGCGCTCCATTCGCTTCTGCGGCTTTCGATAAGAAAGCTAAGTCCGGGATTTAGAGCTTTAGCTTATCGTCATCTTTACGAAGCTTTCTCTGCAAAGTGCAGTAAGCATGGGCCAGCAATCTGCATAGAATTTACAGGGAATGAAGGGGTAGAGGAGGGAGGTGATTGGGAGAGGAGGGAGGCGGTTGTGGTGTTGGGGGGAAACGCTGACAATAAATACATTCGTCTGAAAACCCGTCTGTTCGGAAACAGGTGGATTTACATTCCTAAGAAATCAAAGCCGGCTCGGTGGGTAAAACCTGGTCTATGCTGTGGTATTTGGAAACTAGTGAGCACATTGTGTGTGTTTCAGAGAAAGTCAGGCAGAGGGAATACACATTCATACTGGGCACAATACACAGTTAATTCTTCAGCACACACACTCTTAGAGAGGGAGAGCTCAGTTCTGTAACACGGGACTTTTCATTTACTCAGGGAAAAAAAGCAAAAAGATGAGATTATGGAGAAAGCTCATTTCCTGCTAAACTTGGACTGTGGTTTCCCAAATAAAATTGCTTTTATTCTTCACAACATGTGTTCCCAGAGATTAAGGCCCTGTAATCTTGCAAGGGCTTAATAAGACTCAGTATGCGGAGTGCAGGCTAAAACAGAAAATGTGGAACGAGCCTCGCTTAGCTCTGTTCTACCCAATGACTTTAATCCTGTTTATTAAATTATAAAGAACCTTAAAGGATAAAGATAAAGAATATTGAGTCGAGGATTTAAATGATTCAGGGTTATTTTTTTCCCTCCTGTCTTAGTGCAAGTTATTTGATAGCACTGGATCATGTTTAAAGATGGCAGCAGGCAGGAGCTGTGACAGACTTTGTTTTCTCAAATGAAGCTCACTCCCCTCTAAGTAAAAACCTGCATTAAGACTCAGCTTTGGCTGGGTTTCTTTTTCTTCAGTATTAAAGTGTAAAGTGTTAACCGCGTGCTAGTAATCCTAAGAGTCACTGATCCCTGTGACATCTTTTAAAGGGTGACATACAGCAAGAAAAAAAACTGCATGTTGAGAAAATGCTGAGAGGTTTTTTGCCTTATTAAACAGCAAGAATCAGTGCTTAAGAAACTGAGACAATATTAAAAGTCACATGTATACTGTGCAAGCTTCATTGCAGACTTGTTTACAATATCACTCTAGGATGCATGTTGAAACTGTCAGAGCCAGATATAAGCAGATTACACATAAACTGTGAGAGTTAATGGCCAAGAGAGGGAGTCTATGCAAGCTATGTGAACTCCTGAACTTGTCAGTGAGAAGTTCTACTGAGCTATTGGGCTAAGAGGATTGCAGGCCACTAATCCAAATCAAAAGACATACCATGCGAATTATTACATTCTGAGACAGATTATTTTACCCACAGATTAAGGATTCATGCCAGCCAAATCTTCTCATGTCTTGGCTGATGAAGAGTAAAATATGCACATTTGGAAAATCAGCTAGCCTTTTTAAATGTTGTCATTGCTGTGATTGAGCTGGTTGCATTTCTAGAGATCTCTATGATCCCCATGATCATCTCCTTGATATGAGTCTTTCATGCTTTTCATGACATGTCACATTCTGACACATGCACACACTCAAACTACCTGAATCTCCACCCAAACCTGCACTTTTTAAAGGCCTTCAATCATGTTTCGCATTTGTTGTTGGTATTTTTGCTTGTTTGTTTTGACAAGTCAGTTTTAACAATTGTTGAACAACAGTTCTCGATATAGGATATAAAGTAAATAGTAGATATGAGCTCTAGTCTGAGTTGAGATGGAGGCAAAGGCAAAACTGATTAAAGAATAAACAACAAATAAGCACCCAGAGTCAGCTCTGATAGAAATTTAATCATTCACAACAGTTTCTTGAATTAAGTTAAGTTTGAAAATGGCTATTTTAAATATCTAGTGTGTAGAAATGAGTGGCGTCTAATAGTAAGGTTGCAGAATGCAACCACTGTAGGAGAACCTGCAGTGATTGTAAAACTCGCCAAAAACTTGAAAAGCCCCAATGAGAGCCAGTGTTTGGTTTGTTTGTTCTGGGCTTCTTTAGAAAAATGGCAGTGCAACAAAGTGCCTGTGGGGGAGGAAACGCTACCTCTGATGATATGAAGGTCTTCTTCTTAGGTAATAAATTTTTAGCTCTTATGTTCAGTTGATTATACATTAAAAAAAATATCACTATAAATACTGTATTCAATTTCTGACTTATCCTTTCAATAGATCCTCTTAAATCTTACACATTGGACATTTAGCTCAGAAAGAGGAAGTTAAGACTCCTCACAAATACTAAATCAGCCGTGAAGGCTAACTTTAAAAGTGCATCTGTACACACATGCATTAAACTGAATGTTTGAAGGATGATTTTATTACGTTCACATGCCAGTGACAGTGCAGAGTAGTACAGGTGATACTGAAAGATGATGTGTCTTGGTGGGGAATTGGCAAAGTAGAGCTTTAGTCTACTACAAGTTCAGCCAGTGACGCAGGGCAGGAATGGGAATAATAAAAAGTCAACTAGACTCAGTTGAAACTTAAGACTGTAGCAGGCGAGATGGATGGTTCAAAAGGACGAGTTAGTCAGATCATCCACATGGAAGAGATGAGAAACAAATAAAAACTAACCTTCAACCTTCAATCGCACAAAGACTTGAAGGGACTACCCAGCATAGAGCTAGAGCTTTTGTTATGTAAACACATTGTCGCTTCGGTCTTGATGGGTTTCATGTTTTTACTCCAGTTAAATGAAACTATCCATGGTCATCTGTTGTTGGGAATGTTGTGTAATCCTCCAGCTTCATAGCCATTTAATCCCCCACTGGACAAAATGAACAATGCTTTATGCAAAGCTAAAAACTATGCTGCTCTTTTCTGCTTTTGAAAACTTTGCAGATAAGAGATTTTCCACCGACAGTGATGGCATCATAGTTATATGAATGATGCAGAATACAAAAGAGTGAAAGAGAGTGACTGCAAGCCAAAGAAGGTATTTTTGGCTCTCTGTGGAGAGGGAAGTAATCCCCCTGGATGATTCATTCTGTCTCTCACTTTGTAGACAAGAAGAGTCGGCAGGAGATTGAAAAACACACCGAGAAGTGAAAAAACATATGCAGGCAGACAGAGACAGAGTGTTCTCACTAAAATGTTGGATATTCTCTACCCAGTGTCTGGACTGAGAATATGCTATATAGAGCTCGCTAACTAGGTCCCATCCTCTTTGTTCCCAGTCAACCCTTGTCAGTAGCTTCCTACAATGTGGATGAGAGCGCCTACAGACATGCAGCCTGTCTGTGAGCGATTAGCAACTGAGAGGATTTACTTCAGCTGCAGAAGCACAGTGTTAGGTCCTCTGTGTGGGTGCAGCCCCAAATCTAGCCTTTGTTCACAGGATGTAAGGTCAACTGGTCTTTATTTGGTGTTTTTCTGCTTGTTTGCCGTTGATCAATGATAACCGCAGAAGTATAATCACACGTTTTTAATTTCTGGACTCAGATTTATGCACACACAAACACACACACACACACACACAAGCACTTCAGCACTTTTACGGCAAAGAGGTGGAAGTTGAGTGACAGTTCAATTCTTTTCCTTTCTGCAAAAAAGCTCTGCACTCACACTGAGCCATCATACTTAATTTAACAAGATCAGTGAGGAAAAAAGAGTAGAGGGGATTTTTGAAGATGCCAGAAGGGAATTGGGGGATAAGTATGATTTGTGACCCAAGACTGGGGTAATACAGCTTGATAAATGAAAGTCAAATTGAACGTGATCTTTTTGTACATCTAAAGCATGAGATGTGAAGAGAGGATGTGTTATCACGGCTTTAAAGTAAGTGGTTTTGGGATGTCATTGTCACCTTGAGATCTAAGTCATACACACTGCAGTATAACCTCAGCCAAACCCCAGAGAAATACAAAAATAACTCAGGAAGCAAAGTACTTTATCTTCTATGTAAGTTTAAATGCCTGGTTTTATTTATCATTTCAAGCTGTTTATTCATCTAACCTGCTTTATTTGATTGAAATTAACTTTAGTACTTATTTCTATCTGGTTTGGTTCATTTAAGCTGCTGTGATATCAGTCAGTTAAACACTAATGTGGACTAAAGACACCAACACTACGACAAAGGTGGCTCTCGATCCGGCTCCGGATGAACTGTGGTGGGGTTTGTTTCTGCGAGGATCTTGTGATAGCAGATAGATCATTTTAGTCTGAATTTAAAAGCTACAACTGGTTTAAAATGTATGTTTATAGTTACAAGATCATCCTTTAACACATAAAATGTCAGTGTGTGAAGGAGAGTGTTTTGTCTAAAACTTTAAAAAGTGAAAAACTTTAAAAAGTAGAAAAATAAACTGCATTTAATACCTGCTGATTTCCCCACAATGATACAAGATGACAGTCACCAAAACTGTCCAATTATGATTTCATAATTACATGTTTACATGTTTTAATATGTGTGAATTGATATGAAACTGACTGAACCTACAAAGCAACAACTTAATATTATTTATTAATTTGGCCCTGACCAAATTAATCAAACTACAGAAAGGAAGAAAGTTGTTAATGAATACTTCCATAGTTTAACTTTCCTGGCATCTGCTGTCAGACAAATACTGTTCGTTATGAACTCAGAGCTGCTGCATTAAAATTTACTACATTGTATGGCTTGACCTCAAAAAGTCAGTATAGTGCTAAATAAACAACCATAGCCAATGCAAATTTCTGCTGGACAAAGTGCTATCTGACTTTTCCAAACATCATTTGCATCATTTTTTTTATTACTGGCAGTTACAACGGGTACAACAGTCACTTTCAGATATACCCACACACCCATATGCAGGCACCATGCAACCCTTCGCCTTCACACAGCACACAAAGACCTGCCTACCAAATTATGTGCAGCAGCTTTTCTGTATCTGTTTCTATAAGAGGAAGTCAAACATTCTTATCTTAATTCATCGAAGGGTGTGTGTGTGTGTGCACAGTCTAATTCAAGCCCATTGTTGTTTTTCAGACCCTCTGATATGGGATGTTCAGTTATGACGTCATGCTTGTTTGATCACTGACAGGCCAAATGCAAACAAAGTGCTTTGAATGCAAAATGTAGAAGGTGCTGCTGGCCTTCTCTTTGCATAGATAGCAGATGACAGATGGCTGCTCGTAGTTTTTCACATAAACGGCCACTAAATGCGGTGGGATATAGCTGACACTGTTACAGGAACAGACGGGGAGCATGGCAAATAAACATTTCACAGTTACATGCTCACACATAGACACACCCAGAGACACACACAGACATGAGGACAGTGGGAACGGCAGGCTTTGAAAGCACACTGACAAGTGCTGTGTCTTTCACCGTGTAAACAGACCTACACAATACCCCCACTAACAGTCACTTATGTCAGCCATTTCTGTTACTGGTTCAATTTATTCCTCTTTGGTTTCCATGGCTCCCACAGAAGCTTGTCAATCACAGACAATTTCCTCAGTGGGAGCTAGCTGGCAGAGCTACTTTCCAACACACAGATCCTGTGTGTGTGTCTGTGTGTGTGTGTTAGTATGTGGGTGGTAGGAGTCATGTTAGAAGGCTCACAGAAGCGAACAACTACGACCAGTCTGTAGTTTTGTATATAGTACGTTATATACGACCCTTCAGTGTTAAAGTTTTATATCCAAAGAGATTTTGTGTACAAACCACATAAATGTGTCCTCAAATTGTCTCCAAATCTCTGTTTTCTAAATAAATGAAGGAAGTTTTTTTGTTGTTGTTGAATATATGAGTGAAAGAATTTATACTTTTCTTAATAGATATTTTTGTCGTTGCCAATGTTGGAAATTGATTAAATCCCCATGTGGCTTAAGGTAAAACATCGAGATGGGGTACAATGTGGTATTGGACTCAGTGTTGTTATTAAAAGAGTAAATAGACTTCACAGTGAGTGCAAATTGCAAAATTAAAATTCAGGTCAACCTCATTTGAAAAAAAAACAGCCATTCGCCTCTCTCAATTTGATCATAATATAATGAAACATTGAGTTATATTTGGCAATGATGGTATAAAGGGTAGAGAAGCTTACTGGCCTGTTCACACCCTGACCTGCACGATAAATCTGAAGTAACACTTGTTTTCTCTTTATTTACACCACTGAGGTGCCTTGAGCAACTTTCCCTTCAGCTGCTTCAGCCAGCAGATCAGACTGTCATTGTCCTGGCTGCCAGTGTACCTGCTTGATTATTACCTACAAAAGAAACACTGCCCTCAGCTGTGCTTCCTTCATGTCTAAACAAAGGTTAAATGTCTCTTTTTCTTATCATAAAAATACTAGCTGGAAAAACTGATGTTTTAAAACCCTTCCTAGTATCACAGAAAACAGTCAAGCAGTGTTTGAAAGGAGAAAAAGATGTTGTAAACATTAAGCACATGTTTGAAGATTAAATCATCATTAAAGATAAAGCTATCTTGTCTTTATGTGACAGCTCGGAGTTCCTGTTTAGTCTGTAGTTTTGGGGTTTTGAATATTTGCCTTTTATGATTATTCTAATTTACTTTTTTGTGCCAACAAACTGTCAAGGGTGAATTGGCTCCCTGGGGAGACTGAGAAATCCCACAAGGAAGATTTGTTTATGTCTGAACCTTAGTCATATTCTGTAATACATCACTGTTTATTAGCAGCAGGAGAGGGCTAATTTATTGTTTCTCAAATACAGTATTAAATATTTATAGAAATGCATGTTTTACACATGGGATTCTAGCAATAATGCATCTGAGGGAAAGGCTTATATTTGCTTATATGTGTTTTGGCAACAGACAGTCGTAGATTCAGCTTGTCATACCAACCTTCTATGAAAGGGCTTTTACGCACACACACATAAGTATTTCAGGTATAAGCATTAAAAATGTTTAAAATCTAGCATTGGCATGATACCAGATCTCATAAACAGATTGTTGATACTCAGTATAACAGCAAACAAACCAGGTAACTGTAAATCAAAGTGAGCAGATGTTAAAAAGCAAACCAAAACATGACGGTATGCAGAGTCTCGATTGAAGAAAAGAATGTATTTCGTATATGTTACAGAAAATCTGTTTTACTGCAGAGTAAGGATTTGGCACTAGTTTCTTCTGCTCAAAATAGTTTTGTTGACACATGATAGAGAAGAGAGAAAATGGAGGGATGGGGGTTGCCTTCACGATAAGTCATCATAATAGGAGTGGGATGGCAGGTGGCTTCAGGTGGCATGGATGTGGAGTCAGCAATGTGTTTTTGGAGCCTCTTCAATTCAGTGACTTAATGCGGGCTGACATGTGGGGTGGATTGCAGTTGACTGTGCAGGCATTCGGGTGATATGTACATTGAGGAGAGTTGCTTCCGGTGCTGATGTTCTGTGGAAAGGCTGATGGTTTTCAAGATGTCATTAGCTGAGTGACTTTCACTGACCTGTAGGATTTGTGTTGTGTTAATTTAATCAAACTTTCCTTAATAAACTATTCTTAACTAAATATAAATCTTAAATGTTTCTTTTATGAGACTTAACTAGTCATAAAAGCTTGAGTGCTTTTTTTAAATCCTGCTGAGCCTGTTTACCTCGTTGCCTTGCCTTGTTGCCCCCTACTCCCAACCAGCATTGTCCACTGGGTCACCTGTGGCTCTGGACATTAAACATTTCATCCTTGCAGCAGTCCAAAGCTCCTGTAGCAGTACTGTAAAAAAAAAAAAAAAAAAACACTCCCCGGTGCTCTGTGCCGTCAGCTAACTGCACAACAAACAAGGCTAACTAGCAGCTACAGTAGCAGCAGTTGCAGGTTACTTGAGGACACTCTGGTCGATCATTCGCCGGCAACTTGGCTCCAGGACATTTTGACACGAGGACAGGAGGAGCTGACCATTAATCCCAACAAAGAGATTAGTGGATTACCAGTAAAAGACGTTGAAGTTGAATGGTAGATGACTGTGATAAAATTTCTGTTGGGTTGCTATAAATACAACTGAACTTTACCAAATTAATATATTTATTTAAGCTTTAATAACCGGACAGTATGTGTCAGGCTACACGTTACACATAATGTAACTATCAAGTAACCTGTTGTTTTAAGTAAAGTCTGATCCAATGGAAACTCTCCCGTGACAGCTGTAACCAGCACTTTGCATGGTCTCGGTCTCTGGTTTCACTTAGTGTAATTATGGTGCCTGTCTGTGCTGCTTAATTACCAGGACCAGCGTGGTGTCCACAAGGTGCCTGAGGTGAAACAGGCATGGAGCAGTGGCCGGCAGCCAGGCCCAGGGATTTGGCCATGAAGCTCTCTCTGTTTCATCCCAAAGTCTTTGTTTATGTAAAAACAGTGGTGAGCCCTTACCCCCAGATAACTCCCTGCTGGGAGGATAAAGATACACACACACAGCCTGGGAACGGGCCCTGGGCCAGGGCCAGCTCAGTCCAGGGATAAAGAGATTGAGGCACAGAGACAAGAGGCTTGACTACAAACCCTCTAACCTTTGCCACACGGTTTGCACTTGTTTGCTCTCAGTGCGATTACCATGGAATAAAAGTGTGCATGCTATAAAGCACCTAATATCCAGAATCATTCTGAATGGAAAGAAGCAAACCGGTAAAATAAAACTCTTCAAAGTTATTCAAACTGTAGAAATGAAAAGATTGGTCAGTGAAAGTGAAAGCTGATGATACAACCTATAAAGCAGTATGTAGGGAGATGTATGCAGTCTGAATTATGTTTAAAATATAACTTTTTCTTCATCTATCTGCTGCTCCCCAGAAGAGGTTACCACAGCTGATCATTTGTTGACTTTTCCCTGGAAAACTGGGGGCCACTCCAACCCAGCATGGAAATCAAATTTTTATTATCCACATATTTGATTTGGCATGGGCTTCATAGGAAATCCTTCTGGGCACAACCCTCCCCATTTACCCAGACGTGGGTATTAATTGGGAATGCACTGGCCTCTGCATCTCCAGTAGCTGGGGGGAAACTCGTGACACAGTGTTTCGCCCAAGGACACTTTGACATGAGGAGGTGATCGAGCTGCCAACCCTGTAATCTGCAAACAACCCACCCCACCTCTTAAACCAGAGCCACCAACACTGAAAACACAATTTTTCTTTTTGCTTAACCCTGCTTTCATGCCGGACAGCTCAGCACCAGATTGTGAAAAATCAGTAGCAAAATCAGCATCAAAACACTGGCAGCTGTTTAAGAAAGACTAGATGCTTTCTCTCACACTTTGACTGACATTAACATAATTGAATTTAACATAAGTGAACAATGTTTTAGTTTTTTTATCAGTTTTGATATGAAAGCCATAAATCCTGAGAAGCACGATGCTACAGCTCTCTCACACACGTAAAGTCCTTTCTGCTGAAGGCATGCCTGCAGCCTGGAGAACTCAATCAGCACCTTGGACAGAGCCCCTTTACCCAGTGCAGAAAGGATGCAGGTATTTTTTTGTGGACCACTTCCCCTTTTTTCTGAACAACTAGTTACAACTGAAACACCACAATAACTGATAAACTATGGTCTATAACTTCAAATTTTTCTGCATGTCAGACCAGGCTAAAACAAATACTTTTCTTTTGACAACAACATGCAAGTCTTGAGAGAGTGGAAGGATTTTAAGACTTATAATCTTGATCTTTAGTTTTTTATGCATTAGAGAACAAATACTAATCAACTAGTCAGAGATGATTTTGGCAATATCACACAGTGATACTAACTGACTGAATAAGAAGTCTGACTTTCTTACTTTGTTGCAATAAACTCAAAAGAAAATGATTGAGGGAGGAAATATGCTGTAAGACTAATCCATCATTTTCAAGAAGTGTCCCCATAATATATTTAGTTCTGTCAAGTTGACAGCTTTTAAGATTTTAATATAGGTTAATCATTACATGAGCACCAGCCTCCCTTTTGCTCCAAAGTACTTAGAGGCCTTTAGTGAGAGCTGAATCTCTGTTCTTCTCTTCAGCATTCATCCATGCACGAAGATCATCTCAGCAGGTCTCACAGATCTGAATTCACAAAATTTTTCATCTCTCTTTCAGTTAATATCTTTTTAACTCTTCACTCATGTGTGTTTGAATTATAATTAGAAAAAATATCAACTATAGATCTGCCACTGCACCCACAAATATAACATTTTTATCAGGTGGAGGTGTTGTAAATTAGAGGTAGCTGAGAAACGTTAATGACTCAGCAGATACTTGCTCATATTTGTGTTGATGAAATTTTCTTGAGTCTAATTTTATGAATAATAATTCAGTGTTTTTTTCTTCACCTGTTACCAGCATATGTTGGCTTTTTTGGTACACTGACAAAATTTTATGCCAACTTTGGGTTTTTAAACTTGTTTAAGATTTTGTTGGTGTAACTTGTGTTTTATAAAATCTGAGAAGCATCAAGGGAGTTATTTTGTTGTCAGGAATTTACTTTTTTGGTGTACCCACTAAGTTCATGTTTTCTCTATTTCCCAGAAGACTTTCCCCCAACGGAATTTGTTGCACTCACATGTGTAGGCGGATTGAGCTGTAGAGAGTGTGTTGAGAGTTTTTCTGTCAAGAAAAATTTGTTGTGAGTCTAAAAACACATCTTCAGGCTGCGTTTAGTTATTGAGACTTAAGTCGATGGAGGAAGTCATATCTCTTTCCATGTGGTTGGTAAGCTTTTACTTTTAGGTGATGCTTAAAGCTGTTATTTACTGCAGATGTCGTAGATATTTTAAAAAAGTTTATTGTATTGTATTGTTTTATCTTAATGTGTCAACATAGTCAACTGTGTTTGTTTTTTTCAGAGTGGACTTTTCTGTGAAGTATGTATGATATTTGCATGTTATAGTATGACATAATATGTCAACTTTTAGCAGTTAAACTCATTTAAAACCAGAAACACCAGATCTACTGCTGTCCACAGTGTCACTCATTGTGTTTTGATATAGTAACAGCAGCTGACCAATAAATACTTCAGATATTATGACCCCTGTGTGGAGGATGTAGTCTTATTGAATATAACAAAGTACATTCAGTATTTTCAATTAATGCATAATCTCTATAATCAATACCTTTACAACAATATCCTGTACCAAATTCAAAATGGGACTGTTGTCTCTGCAGTATTGCATTCCTGCCTCTGTCTCTGCACCTCTTACATCCCACAATGCTTCACTACACCCAGCTAAGCTGAAGCAGACACTTTATTCTCTTCAGTCCTCCACCTAACAGCACCTTGTTCAATACCTGAGGGACGTGCAGGTACAACTCGACCCCCTCTACTTCTCAGACACAACAAAGCTAGTCCGTGTGGCCTTCAGTCAACCCCCTAATCCACCTATATAATTACAAATACCTCCCCCCTCAGCTGCCTAAGCATCTCCCAGCAAACACACAGGAGGCTGGAGGTGGGTGGTGGCAAAAATCAGATTAGAGGCCTCTCAGCTTCATCAAGTGTTTCCTTATCAGAGACCAAAGACACTCAAACAGTGCATGGCCACATACACATTCACACACATGCACCAAAATACACTCTTTCTCCCAGATGGATACACAAAGACGCACACAATACTAACAACGGAACAAAGGACGAAGAAGGAGGAGGTAAAATAAATAATTTGTTCCACTGTGCGCCGACAGTTTGATGATGATTGTCGGCAGTGCTGATTGACCGATAAATACATGCAAATAAAAACCTTTTTCTGACTACCGTTTAAATTGCTGTTTATCTCTCCCACTGGGATGGAGGGAAGGAGGGTTCCCAATCACACACCCGTCCATGCTTGAAGCCTCTGGAGAAAAAAAAAAAAAGAGGGAGAGGCTTAAGTAAACAGAAGAGAACAAATGAGCTCTGTGACGGCTCAGCAAGCACTGCCTCCCTCCTTGCCTGTCTGAATGCCCGTCCTTTGTTGATGGCTGAATAGGGGTCTAAATATCCCTTGAAATCAGAGCCAGAGCCACCTCTCTGGATGCTATATTCTGTGGCTAAAGCCTTTCATATGCAAATGGTAACTGGGTTAGGACTGGTTCTACCCCTGTGGTTGGTGCTCCATAATGGACATCACATGTGGGGTCAGAGGATGAGTAACGGGCAATATTCAGGCTTCTCATCATCAGTTAGCTTTTGGAGTCTTTAATTGTCCTTTTAGGTTTTAGTGCTGTGTCCTTATTCATGTTGCTTTGACATGGTCTCAGTTTTTGAAGGGAGGAGACCAGATGGTGTCCTGTGAACTGGCGTTAAGCGTGGCAGGAAGGAGGGTTTGGGGTGAGAATAAAGCTTAGTTACAATTCACTGAAGGATCTGTGTGTGTGTGTGTGTGTGTGTGTGTGAGAGAGAGGAAAGAGAGAGAGTGTGTGTTTGAAGGGGACACATAACTGTGTTTGTGTGGCTTGGCAACCCATTCATTAGGACCTAAATCACCACTAATACTCTCTGAATTCCCTGAATTTTGTTAAAAGCCAGTCAGCCACATACACACACAGACACTCACGCGCATGGACACTCACATGCAAACACACACACACACGCATACACATACGCACAAGCTCAGATATACCCTTTTCAGTGGAGATTTACAGTTATTATACCACTTTCATCTGAGGCCGTTTCCACACAGAAGCTGTTTTCACATATAAACTCTGGACAATGTGCCCAGAATCAGACCGGGACATTGTGAAGAGTTGCACTTTCACACACATTAAACAAACGGCTGTGACCCCCCTGGACAATGACCTGCTCCTCTCAAACACAGGCTCGCCTGCACGTTATGTTGATTTATGCACATCAATCTGGAGACACTGTTTACATGTGCAAATGACTTTCATCTAGCGAGCGTTTTCAGATTGTTTTCACAATGCAGAGTTAACATTATAATTCACTTTATCCTTGATTTTCCAATCCCCTACAGTTTGTTGAGATCGCAAACAAAAGGTGCAGATTAGCAACAAATCAGCGCTCCCTCCCGTGAGTAATCGCTGTGTGTATAAATTGTGAAAAGACACCATCTGAGGGCTCATCGATGCCTCGCAAACACCAGCATGATGTCAAGCAGCGTCTCACACAGTGCCATTAACCTGTCTCTCTGTTTGATCTGCCCCTAAAATCCGGAAAAGCTCTCTCAACTTGATGTCTTGCCAGAGTTGCACTTTGCAGTATGTGAAGAACAAAATGGCTATATTTGTTAAAACCCAGGCTATCACTTAAAAAAAACCCTCTCTTTTTCCACACACAGTGCATCACAACACTGTTGACTTCACTGCTGGTGCCTGTTTGGAAAATTTTAACATATTGCCCAACCCTGGTAAAAATGTTATAAAACCAAATCACCTGTCAAACAAGGACCAATAATAATCAGGAATTAAACAAAAAGAAATGGAATAAAAAAATTATGCTGTCAAGCTAAAAACGATCTTTATAGAGATCTAAGACAGAGGAGAAGACAAAAAAGTATTTCTTTAAAATAATAGCACACTGAAATTGCAGGAATCTGTCAATATAGGGTTTTTCAAATGGGGAACCTCATAATATCTTAAGATTGGTAGCTGTCATGGCAAAAAAAGACCCATACAATTTTCTGCAGCCTTGAAGAATCCTTGACTGACACTCAACAGTTTACTTAAGAGCAGCCAGAACATTGGCTTTTGTCAGTGGCAGAAATGAGGGCAATTACCTGTGCCTCTTATAATGCTCACCGCCTCCTGTAATCTCGCTGTGGAGAGGCTGAAAGGAAAATACAAGGGGAGACTGAAGTACATCTGCACTCATTCAAGATATGAAGCACAGAGTTTTTTTTCTTCGGTCAAGGTAAAATGAAAGAGGTCATCAGGTGAAGGTGATACACACCTGATGGTTTAAACTTAGAAGCTGTCGTCTCTATGATGGACTTTATGAGGCCTTTTATGAAAAGTCTTCCACAGTCCTGCATTGTACATGTATTCTAGAGGAAACAAACCCAATATTAACAGCATTACAGGGACTTTTAGTATTGAAAAGATTGCATGCAAATGTAGAATATATGTAGCAAAATACAATCAAAGTAATTAGTTTAATGTGCACAATAAGTGTAGTTATGCAGTAGAGGTTTTCAATATCAGCAGTTGAAATATTAATGTCTTAAAAAATTTGTCTTATCACACTGTTGACAATCATTTTATTTATTTTTTGTAACTATTAACAGCAGCTACATATTTGATGGATAATTATTTTAAGATTCCTGTTGTCTCCACTGTGCAAGACTTGGTTTTAACTTGATTTCTTTGGAAAAGATTTGACAACAGTAACCTTCAGAGAAACAGAAAAAAATGCTACATCGTCATCTAGTATAACAGACCACACTGATCTTAAAAAATAAAAATCTCAGATATGTTTCACTCTGCTGAAGCTGACCACCAGCATACAAAAGTTACCCTGTGTTTTTACAAGTTAAAAATGAAGGCAAAGTGCACTCAATCAGTGTCAGGTGAGGATGTTTGAGGAGAAAAAAGGAGAGAGGTCAGCACTGCCAGTCAAAAACTAGGCTGAAGCTCATTATTCACCAGGTGAGCTCGTGTGTTGTCCAGTTTGTTTTGCATTGAGTTAAATTGTTTTATAATTTCTCATTAACCAGGTAACTGATGTCAGTACAGCAGATCTTTTTGCATTAATGACTGTAATCAGAGATCCTCTCATGCTGCACGAGAGAAGAATCCAGTAGGAATGACTGTATTTGTGTGAGGACTCGTCTTGATAATTGAGATTAATTTTTCCTTGCATAGGAAATCAACAGGTTTTCATTTTGTGTGTGTGTGAGAGAGATGTTTGTGTTGTCAGGTTGTGAATTTTTTTAAAAATACCAGGAGCAAAAAACCATTAAAACATCTCAGTTTGCAGCTTCTTTCTGAAGCTGCCTCTTAATTAGAGCTGAGTGGCAGATTTGAATTAATTTGCATTTTGAGTGACGCAAACAGGGCTCAGACATAAATACATGTTGACATGAGATGACATTCAGCAGACTCCTTCATAAACACCTGCAGAATTCACACATAATGTAAAGTTACTGTGCAGATGTATATAGTAATTGCAAACACCCATGTACCTGTCCATTTTCATATATAGAAAGTCAAAAGAGAAATACAGATCCACTAATAGTGGTGTTAAATGCCGTTTCCTCCTCTTGTAGACCCTTATTTAATAGTAATGCTCCATTAAAGCCAAATACAACTTTATTGGTTGCTTGTAAAAGATGTTTAGTTCATGAAATGTGTGCTTGTTGCATTAATGTGTGAGTCTGTGCATTTATTGATTTAAATAGTGCGCTTCATTCATACATGTTGTAATCAACTGCAATTCCAACCACAGATCACACCCTCTGCCTCTGGATGTATGAGGGAAGAACATATACCGGCCTCTGAAGGGATCCATGCAGAGTATGTATCGACTGAACATGGAGGGGTGAAAAAAATGAACAGCAGCTGAATGCAGCGAGGTGCTGGTGTGCAGGAAGTTTTCTAGCATGTTTGAGTTCCTACGGACACATCAGGGCATCATTTATCTACAACAGGGGCATCCAAGAGGGCACTTTTGTGACTCATCTATTTTCATGATATCATAGACTTAATTTTGTTTTATGGAGACTTTCACCATAATCATTCAGATTCATCTTAATGCAGTTTTTAATAAAGTGTTTATATCGACAATAGTTGGAGACATTGTGTTACAGGTGGAGCTTTAAAAGCAGCTCTTAGTAAGCATCATTTGGCCAAGTGCATAAATGTCAGTGGACCTTAATCTCTGTTAAAACCAAAAATAGGTTACTCAAAACCATTTCAGTTACATAAATACTATAACCAGAGTTTGGGTTACATACAACTGGCCTATAATATATGTCAGCATGTAGTGAGGACCTTCACAAAGAGCACCAACAAACAAAACTGCATGTTTGTTGCTGGTTAGACATACATTTGAAGTAAGTAAAGACAGAAAGAAAAATAAAATATGTTTAGTGTAACAGAGTGAATAAAAAATAAATTAAATTAAAGATCTGACATGTAACAGTGTTGCTCCTCAGTTTATCTCATGTATTTCTTGCGGTTTTAGTGGAGGCAGATGCAGTTGGTCTCACTAATTAAACTGTAGTGTCCTATTAGCAGATCAAACTCACACCCGATCTCATCCAAACACTTCTGAGAAAATCGAAGAACACTCTAAAATTAAGCTTTCCTCCCTTTTTCTCCTCAGATAGAAGATCAGCTTTCTGCAGCACAGTAATCTGCACTGTTTGTCCTTGCTTTCCCTGTGTCAGCTCAACGATGGGTCTATGTACACGATCAGACAGCCCCCGGGGCTTGTTTTCTGTCCAAACACAATTCCACAATACACACTGTGTAGCATATTAGCTCTTTTTCAGCTAAAATGAATTAGCCTCTATGTGTCTCGAAGTCATTTTTTAAATAATGTCTGAGAATCCATTTAATGTGATATGCTAAGCAGCCAAAAGAACCTTATGTAATACACTTGGCAATAGGGAAGAAAGCACACTTTGCATTTAGAGCATTTACCTCAGTTATTTGTCTCTAACATCAACAGTGAATCTCAAACATAAAGAAATATTTTTCTTTGTTTGGTGTGTAAGAACAGACTGACCTACACAGAGCCCTGACCTCAAACATACCTTACTCTGACGTTCCTGTGACTGAATGGCTCCAAAATATATAAAAATGTGATGAATGTACTGTCCACATACTTTTGGCCCCACAGTGTAGTGATGTGTGAATAATGATGGCTGGACTGAGAGGCGTGTGGACAGCAGAGAGCCTGTCTCATTAAAAAGCCAATTATTTGATTCATAGTTGTGGAATTGATGGAGAAAGATTGCAGTGCTGAGAGGTTTGTCAAGTGATTTGTGTGTTTAGTATTTGAGTGGTAAACTACCCCAAACCTCAACACACACACACACACACACACACACACACACACACACACACACACACAGACATGATCTCTGTCTGTCTTTCTTTGCTGTCCTCTGACACACACACACAGACACACACACAGAGACACAGACACAAAACCACTCTCTTCCTGAGGACAATAGCTGTGCAGTGAGGTGAGACTGCAAGAGGAAAAGCATTTATCCTGGCGCAGTAGTGCTGATGACCCTCCCTGCTGGCTGTCTCTTGCTCTCTTTCTCCCTCAGGGCTAACACGGGAAGCTTTTCTGTCAGCTGGACGGAGTCGAGGGGGAAGTGGGGGGGCTTTCAGGGTTAGCGGCAGGCGGACCGCTGTCACACCACACACAGCTTTTTTAGGACACAGGCTGTACTTTTGACATGTGTCTACTGACATTACCCATGATGCCGCGCCTCCTCCCCCTCTCCCTTGGCTAGGGTTGTCTCCTCGCCTCACAGGGGTAATGGTGTGTGAGACAGGTCGAGAGAGGGAGAGGAAATATGCTGTGTCTGTATGTGTGTGTGTGACAGAAAGAGAAAACTGAGGAACAGGGGTAGACGCTGAGAGAGGAAAAGCTTTTGCTTCTGCAGTTCTAGATATTGCCAGTTTGTCAGTTTGCTTTTTTTTCCCCCTCACATGCAGAGCTAACTATAGGGTGTTTTAGTGTTTACATTTGTGTGAAGAAACGTACCAATGCACACACTTCCCTAAGTCACAGTTTGTTTGCATGGTGAACTATATTTTTGCCTTACATGTGAGGCTTACTTCCCCTTAAAATTCTTCAACATTTCTTTGATTTTACTGATTGATTTTTAAATTGATTTTAGGGACGTATGAAGCACTGCTTGCCCACTTACTTCCTGTGGTTCTTGCATTGAGGCTTCTTGTGTAACATGAGAGAGCTGTTTTGCATTTTCTGCAGAAGTGTCACATTCACAACGGATGGGAGAGTTTGGAAAGACTCACAGCTCTTATTTCTCTTGAGCGATCAAGTCACCGGACAGGTCGAGACTTTTTATGACTGCAGAGTTGGTGGTGTGAAAATTAAGCATACTGGACATGGTTAGCATAAAACTCCATTTCAACGTGACTTTAATTATCCTGAATATGCATGGGGGGCATCTATTTTTCTTTTCTTTTCCTTACACAACAATAGTGAGCAGCTTGTGTGTTTTGATGCCTTGTTCATGTTTGAAGCTGAAAATCTCAGTGTTTTTGACATGATGTGAACCTTGCATGGCTCAAACATATTCTCGGTGTATGTTGGTGCTTTAGGTTGTGCCTTGTCATCAGTTCTTTTTATAACTCACAGTAACTTATAAAGTTAAAGTTATAGCCGAGCCGGTTTGTTGACCTCAGGACTGCATCCCTCCTTTATGCCAGTATATTTGCTGGCTAATTGGACATGAGGTTTGTGGCTTAGAGCTGAGGGTTTTGGTTTAGTAAAGGTAAGCATCTCTAAGGACACAGTATAGTTACTCTGCAGGAAAACATTGGATGTTTGATGTGAGTTGCTGCCCAAAATTAGAGGGTTTTGGAGTCCAAGATGGTCAATGATGTTGACAGGCAGACTGGTGTTGTACCAGCAGTGATGAAGGTGTTATACTGGGCTGTTGTGGTGAAGCAGTATTAGGTCCGGAGAGGAAAACTGAGGTTTAATCTACATTGCAACCCTCACCTGTGGTCAATGGCTCTGGATGTGCAGAGATCCCTGTCCTTCCCTCTGCCTGGTGTCTGGTCTGACCTGCAGAGATAAGATGAGGAGCTCAGACAGGAGAATTCCTTTGTGTCAAATGGAGCCTGCTGAGGTTGTTCAAGCATCTGATCAGGATGTCTCCTGGTTGTCTCCCTTTGGAGGTATTCGGGGCACGTCCAACATGTCATATCATGTTTCTGAGCTTACATGTGCTTCTTGTGTGAATGTATGTGTGTGCACTAACACACCTTTCAGTCAAAGATCTCCAAGTGAATTCTTATGGATGAATCTTTCCTGATGAAAAAGAATATTTTTAGAAGATTTATTCCTAAGTGTTTTAACCATATAGCTCATAAGTGTTTACTCTCCTACACATCAGAGTGTGTTTTCACCCACGAATTAACACACTGGTGCATTTTAATGTGTGTCAATGTGCAATTAAACATGTCAATGCACATTCAGACTGTTGGATCACACAGCTGTTTGCTCATTTGGCTGTTTAAGATTGTCAGTGTTGATAACCGAGCAGGCAGTAATGTGCTGAGATTAAGGTTTTTCTTATTATGCATAGCATGTATTCCTGGATAGTTTTTGGCATAAATGTTTTAATGAGTGATTGGAAGAAAATTCTTCACTAGAAGAAAACATAAAAATAAATGCAAATTCATCCAGCCTTTACAAAACAAAGCAGAGCTGATCATCAGTGACAGAGTTGGCTGATTATTTGATTAGTCTCACTGACTAAATCCAGTATTCAAAGCAGTATTATATTCAGTCTGGTGTTTTGACCAGTGCTTTGAATTCCTGTTGGTTGGAGTCTCCCTCCTCCACACTGACTGCCACACTGAATGGGCAGTTTCCCCTTTCGCCTCTCGCTTTGCATAAAGCCCATAGAAATCCCAGGAACAGGCTCACACTCATTTGCCTGTCACATTAACTTGGCACCTCACTTTCCTCTGGCCCTTTAACCACTGTGACCCACTCAAACAAATGACCTGTTCATACAGCACAAAGCCCGCGGCTCCTCTGTCAGCCTTCCGGCTTCATTTCACTTCTCCGTCTCCACAATGACCTCCGCTAACCCCCACTTCCTTTTCTTTGTTTTCTTTTAAAAGTTAGTTACTTTACATCATTACATAACTTAAAACTAACAAGTAAGGTTGTGTAAGTTTTATTGAAAGGAATTTACTTTAAAAACATCCTTTAATTGAAAACCTCTATGACTTTGCTATTCCAAAGACTAATTTAAGTCAGTAAACAAATCTTTCTCAATCAAGAACATTTTAAAATGATTTGATCTTGATTCAAGAACCACTGTTAGAACAATATAACATCTAAAATCAATCAACAGTTCATCTTTCTAGCTTTCTGCACTTGCAAAATACATTATTTGTGTGAGAATTTTGAAAACTAAACTGTATCACTCTTGCTCAAACAACCATTCTGTGTAGTCTGACCATATACACATTACAAAGTACACGTGCAAAGTAAAAACATGCATAAAATTAGCACAGGCCATCAGGCAGAGATGAGTCTGTCAGCTTCGCTTCAGTTGATGTGTGTTATGTAACAGCTGCTGGGTCTGGTTACAGTTAAACTAAGAGATACGTAAGACATGCTGACCAACGTCCAGATCGCACAAGTGAGACTGAGATTAAAAGGTTTAATATGTGACTGACTGACTGAGATGTTACACTCATTAACACAAGAGGAGCTACACACTTGATCTCACAATCATGATCATAATCACACACCCGAGCTACCACTGAATGAAGAGGTGGACAGTTCAGACTGAGGGTTGTTTGTTCTTAGACTCACGTAAAGGCAAAATATAAGCTAAACACACATTAATTGTCGGAGAATTAGTAATTTGATCAAGTATTAATCAACGTATTTTTTTCAAGGAGTTTGGTTTAAGTGGAATGGGGATCATATTGAAGCAATCGTGTGAAATTAACAATTATTTGTCAGTGTTTTTGGTGAATTCTTCGTGTTGCGTTGTGCCGTTCCTGAACGTCTCCCTCTGAGTTTCTCTGAAGTGGCACTTTTGCCCCGTGATCCTAATTATCTCTGAGGACATCCTCGTTACTGCTCCCATTGATGGAGGAGGAAGGAAGTTTATAATCATGTTCAATTAGTGCTCCTTCACATTTTATCTGAGCCTTTTCCACTGCGCTAATTACTTATTTGTACCAATTATTTGCTTTGCTGAGCTTGTTAACCCTCATGTTCACCTTGGCAGCTGAAGCGATTTCTGGGAGAAGTGTTTCACAGTTTTCCTTTTACAGGTCCCATGAAATGAAAAAGATTTTTTTATTTTCTGCTGTTACTTTGTGTTTGCACACCAGCGTTTTGCTTTCTATCACCACATATCAATCACTGTTTATCACAGAATGAATTTTTAATTATAACTGTGGACTCCAGACCTCATTACTCCACATTCTGTTGCAGCTGTTTGTGTCTGGAAGGATGTTAGCGTGAGCTTTAATTTTTGGCTGTTTTCCCTTCGTCAGGAAGTATCTCTTTTGTCTTGATGTAAAGTTCTTAAGTTTCGAATAAAATGACTTTTCCTAAAGTTCTATGTAATAATAATAATACCAGCATTATGTAATTTTCTCCTAGCTTCAAAAGGCAAACAAACAAAACAACAACTAAAGCAGATTCCTCCTCTTTGTTTTTCCACCTCCTCGGTAAATGTGGGTGATAGATTGATCCACTGAAGTCAGGCTTTGTTTTGCATGCTTTGTGCTTTCGAACTCTCCACCATAGAATTAAAGGAAAACTAATTTTGTGAAAACTAAAATAGGATCTTTGCAAATTAAAGTACAGATGGAATTAGAAAGTGTTTTTTTCATATAGTTCCAGTTTTTATGCTAAGCTAAGCTAAGCTATCCAGATGCATAGTTATTGTAAAAACAAGTTGTATCAATCTTCTCATAAAACTCCCTGAGAGGAAGCAAAAATCGTCCAAAAATGTCAAACAATTTCCCATAGTCCCATAACAACATTCTGTCAAACTGCAAAACAAAACTATCATATGAGAGCAAAAAACTTGTCATGTATTTATCATTATGCCCAGGACAAATCTGATAAACTTGTTTTTTTCTGTTGCTTACAATGGTTACACAATAACAGAGAGAAGAGCATCATGACGCACAGCCCCTAACCCTGTCAAATGTTACTCATGGTTCTCATTTTTAGTTAATCAAATGCAGATGGAATGGACACAGTAACACAATTGGAAGCATTTATTACAATTAGAAATGCATTCCTTGTGTTGAGATCATTCAGTAATGTTCAGTTTTTGTTAAGAGGATGTCTGAGAGGTTGTTGTTTAACTCTATTATCTTTTTTTTTTGTCTACTTGGTAGTGTGACTCGATTTTCTAAGAATAAAAGAATTACTGTATCAATAAACACTACAGACTGAAACCAGAATCAGTTAATTATGATAAAGTTGTGTTAGATTTACAATAAAGAGGTTCTTTGGGTTTTGCTATGCAGTATGAAGCTGAAGTAGTATTTATCTCAGATATATTGATGACATCACACTGCAGGGTTGCTCTTACTTTGGCCCCCTGCTGCACATATAGTCAATACTGACGTACTTGATACTCAGTTTACACTCAGGTTACTGTAAGCTTGCCACCGGACGCCTCCTCCATGTTTCAGTTTTATTTTCTTACCTGAACCCTTTAAAGTCCCCCTGTGGTCTCTCCTGGACGAATGATTGTTAAAAAAAATCTGGTTTAAGTGTTGTTCTCACTGTGTGTGTGATCAAAGACCAAGGGAAAAGCTTTTATAACAGTAAAAGCATTGAATTATACATAACAATACAAAAACTCAAACACACACACACACGCACACACACACAGCTCCTCTCTAATTTGAGCCCCTGATCCTGAGTATGCTCTTGTGTCCGGCAGAGACTGATGAAAGCTTCTCATCTTAAGGACAGGTCAGAAGATGAGGCGAGGCCTGAATGCTATCAAAGGGACCCAAATGACCTCTGGGTGCTGAAGCACCGGCGCTCTCTGCCTCTACACAAGCTGCCTTTAATCTCCCGCTGCTCTTCGCAAGCACTTGGTTATCCAGTGAGTGAGAGAGACAGAGGAGAGCTTCTCATTTTTTATCTGCTCCTCTCTTTTCTAAAAAATACTGCACCTCCGTACAATCCTCTCTGTTGTCTGTAGGTTGGTTTCAGAGATGTTTTAATACCAGTTTCTCTTCAACATATCTTAACTTTGGCCAAAAACAAGTGCTAATCCCATATCAGTGTGTGATGCTTATAGCTTATCCCTTTAAACATGGACAAATATATACAGAAAGTAAATGCCAAATTACTTTTTTTATTATCTAATCTTAAAGTCAGCCATCCTGAAAACAACCAAAATATCCTAGGAGACTAAATTGCTGCCATTTTTCCTAGTTCTGCCTAAAGTTTAGCTATTGTAAATCAGTTCTTTTCAACACTGCAAACAGTAATCACAGATGTTTAATCCAGATAAAACTAATTCAAATGAATATTCTGTCACTTCTGACATTGTGTATTTCCCTTCTCACCCAACAGATTCCGGACAAATCAAGGTTTATTTAAATTAGACAAGTCTCTTACATTCATAGATGTTGGTTACTCGAGCAGTAAAAAAAAAATCTGTGAAATTTCAAGATCAGTGCATAGGCTTGCCCACTCATCCATACCTGATCCAGCATTTTAGGCTGTTTCAGAGGTATTGGAAAAACATCAGGCGGTTCAGCTCTATCAGTGTGCTTTAAAGAGCTGCTCCTGAAGAAGGGATACACAGAGAGGGAAAATGTGCAGGGTTGTAACTGCTGACAATGGGATAGAGAAATGGAGACGTCGGACAGGAAGATGAAACCGTAAAAAAAAGCTGTCTCTGTGAGGAAAGAGAGAAAAAGCTCATCATTTTCTCTCCATTTCGT
This sequence comes from Acanthurus lineatus, assembly GCA_029814665.1. NCBI lineage: Eukaryota > Metazoa > Chordata > Actinopteri > Acanthuriformes > Acanthuridae > Acanthurus > Acanthurus lineatus. The sequence goes on from JAPZDV010000001.1 coordinate 26,744,821, forward strand.
TTCACGTCGCTATAAAAGAGAGATGAAATCAGAAGGCTGTCAGGTAAAGGAGAGTAAAACCTTTGCCTCCCAGCTAAAATGGACCGAGGAGAGAGGCAGAGCGCCCTGCATCACTTCTCCTTCACAGCAAAAGCTCTCCACTGTTGAGAGAACAAAACACCTTGCATTAGGATTTTACAGGCTGAGGATTTCAAAGTGGTTAGGATCTTTTACGGGAGCACAGTCAGCTTTTAGTTCAGATTGAGAGAAAATGTTCCCTATGAATTGCTTAATGCAGGATGACCAGCACTCCCCCTGACTAAACCTCTGCTAAGCTGTTGGAAGGATCCGTGTGTTCGTACTGATCCCGATGCAGTGTTTCGTTTAATGTTGAGCCTTTATTTTGTCAGACCTTCAGCAGAGCACACATACATCAATTCTTGTGAGGTGGATGAAAGGGTGAGATACAATTACTTATAGTTTATTTAAGCCTTTTACATTGTCTGGTAATACTTATAAATTTAGGAAATCTTTGAAGTGAAGAGATATATGTTTAAGTTTCGTGTTTTTTTTCCATGTAGAGATTAAACAGTTTGATGTCACCAACTTAAGAGGAGAATATTCAGCAACGTTTTTCAACCCTAAATTGAGTTAACAAGTAGCTGAGGAGTCACTTCGCACTGTGGATTTAACCTTTTCCATGCTCTTTCAATGGTAGATAAAATCCTCTTTGCACTTCCTTTAAAAAAATAATGCGGCCCAAAATCTAGCAGAAGATATTTTGAGGCTCAGCAGTTGTCAACCCTCTGACGCACCTTCCTCAGTCTCAGAGACTGCAGGCTCTCCTCTGCAAAGACTGACGTTTGGTCTCTTGGTTATAGCCGCAGGCACCAGTGATCATCCTTGGATCATTTCGGGCCTGTTGTGACAGAGATCCTCTCAGACTCCAGCACAGTGCTGCTCCTGCTCGAGGGTCAGGAAATCACATATGCAAACACGCCTGATGACATCCTATCACGGATCTTTTAATTTACACCCAGTGCTATTAAAGTGCAACTTTACCAACAAACTCTGCAAGATCCCGCCCAGCATGTTTAAAAACGCAGCAGTGGACTGCACAGGGCAGGCCTGCAGGGGGCGTGGCCTTGTGGCTACTTAGTGTGTGACACGGGAGGTGAGGAGACACCGACCGAGTGACAGACTGTCCAGTGCTCAGTGTAGCAGGAGCAGCCTGATAGAGCTGGTAGTCACAGCTAACCAGCCATGAGCAGCTGCTGTCAGAACGTCTGCGTGTGGAAACACAGAGAGTCGGCCAGAGCTTTGACAGTCACCAGAACATTCAGGGCCGTTTGTAGAAGTTTCTGTGTGGAACCCGTGTTGTAGATTAGTTTACGTCTCAGAGGCTGAGAGGCAATTTCATGTGCTTCTAAAGCCAAGTCTGAAACATTGTGCCCAAACTGAAACATACTGAGAAGAGGGTTGGTAAAAACATTCCACTTAGATTAGACCAAAGGATTAAGTCCATGTCATAAGTGGCCTTTGAAAGTTTAGGATGTTTAAAAACAGGTTAAGGGAAAAAGCTGCTGCTTTATGAGCTCTACATGTTTTTCCTACCATTACACGCCTTTTACAATTATAGTAGGAATATGTTTTACAGGTGATAGACATCAGTCTACTTATTTTCTGTTTTTATTGTCTAAAATAATTTTTACCAAACATTCTTGCATTTTGCTGCTGCCTGGCTCATTCGTTTAATGGATTTTGACTTTGCACTTTTTCTACATTGACTCTGCTAAGCTAATTCTGTCTCTTAAAATTCCTACAATTTGTTGTGCTATTAACGTGCAACTTTAAACACATTTGAGGAAACATTGTCAAAAAATGTGCCTGAAAAAATTCAAAATTATCCATTTTTTGCAGCCAGAATTATCTTCATGTGGCTGGATCACAGAACTTGGTCAAGGTTAGACAAATAATCTCTGTCTTGGTCAATATTGGAGAGGCAACAGTGACACAAAGTGGGAAGTGTTTGCTTTTCCATATCTCAGTATTTCTCAATATTTAACCAAAACCACTATCTTACTTAAGTGTTTTAGTTTTTCGAACCAGCCACATGTGATACAGTGTGCAGAATACAAACCTGGTCCAAACTAAGCACCTTATTATGACTTTTGTGACCCTAAAAACCAACACCGGTGAGCATAAAACATGCAGTAATTCATTTCCTTCAAAATCCATCATGCAAAACTGTATAGTTATATATAAAGACAGTTTCTAGGAGGCAGGATTCACAAGGACAACTGATATTTGAAGAAAATATGTACATACAGGCATGCATAGCTAAGCCATATGTACAGAGCCTTAAGCCCACACAGTTAGGTGAGATGCATGGCAAAGAAATCGCCCCATATTGCATCCCTTACCACACTGTCTCCCCCCTCTCTCACTCACACAGTCAGAAATCACAGCCTTGCAGCCAGCACCCCAACAAAAGTGAAAATGAATGCACTCACCACCTGTGGTGGGAGCAGAACAAGAAAGTGGGAAAAGACGTAGGAGGGGAAGAAAGAGAAGGAAAAGACATGGCAACCGTTCAGGGCGATGAGTCAGTAAAACAGGACCCACAGACAGCGACATTAATAGTATATATCATGAGTAATCTTATGGAAGCTTGTGCTTAAACACTAACAGAAAAAAAACCAAGAAGTTTGCATTTTCATACTCTTGTGCTGGTTGTTTTTGGCATGACATTTAATTGTGAGACGTCTTCAAAGTCCATTTCACAATCTTCACTGAGATCAGCACAAAGCCACAAATTCCAAAAGTAGTTTGTCTTTTTCTCAGGTGTGTGTGGGAGTGTGTGAAATGTGAGTGTGACTGAATGTGTCTCTGTTGGTTCTGTGATTCAAGTGAGGCAACACAGAGTAGTCACGGTGTGTGTTTGTGTGTGTGTGCGTGTGTGTGTGTGGATCCTGAGCTGTGCATTTCATCCCTCCCACCATTACTCCTGTCAGCAGGCATGAAACCACAAACCACCCAGTCTGGAAACAAAGCCATTAACTCACAACAACCGTCTCTGTCTCCCTCACACCTTTTTACTTCAGTTTGGATCTCCTCTCCCCGACACACTCCGCTTGTTTCATATCAGTGTGTGCGCTGACAAATATATTAGAAGTCTGTGTCACAGCCATGACATTTAGCTGTTCCCATTACCAGAAAATTACACCTACAGTAACTACTTTATTTCTCTGTCGTCAGCAGCGTTTGGTCCCTGTTTTTTCATAACCATTCCATTTTCACAAGCACCAAGTGTTGGAGGATTTACAGGCTGAACACCAAACTAGACCGTTTATAAATCCAGAACAGTACAAGGTTGTTCTTGAGACTGACATTTGGTCAGATATTAACACTGGGAGATAAATGGAGAGTCTCATGAGAAAATTCTTTGACCTGCAAAGCAAAGGTCACACATGAGACGGCCAAGGTTCATCAATGAGCTGCTTTCTGGTGGCCGGTGAGCTCAGAAAGAAGCAAATAACACAAGTTATTCCCTAAAACTGTGTCAAAACAGAAGAGGAAAACAACCTGCTGCACCTCTTAATTCTTTCTCCTTTATTTAGATTAAGCAAAGCACTGCAACACTGTAATCTACATGTAATCAGTCAAGCTTAAAATTTAAAAATAAGGATCATTAGAAACAAATTACTGTGCGAAGAAAAAATATCAGTAGAAGCAAGAAAAAAAATAGCTTAATATTACTAGAAAAGACAAAGAAGATCATTTTAATCATAGGTCCATTTTAACATTTTAGCATTTTAGCTAGCTTGGCTTCCATTGATCACATCTCTCTCGTCTTGCAGGTTGTAGAGCAGGGATGTCAAACTCGTGCCATGGAGGGCTGAGAGGCTGTAGGTTTTCTTTCCAACCAAAAAGTCCACCAGCTGATCTCACTGATTACCTCACCTTCAAGCAGAGAGCAGGGACTAATCAGTGAAATCAGCTGGTGGACT
>JAPZDV010000001.1:26748909-26768290 GCA_029814665.1 Acanthurus lineatus
TTCAAGCAGAGAGCAGGGACTAATCAGTGAAATCAGCTGGTGGACTTTTTGGTTGGAAAGAAAACCTGCAGCCTCTCAGCCCTCCATGGCACGAGTTTGACATCCCTGTTGTAGAGTCTTCTCTAAAACGTCCCAAATGAACATTGCTAAGCTAACGTTTTGTGTTTGGTTCCTTCACATAAACTACATTCAGTGAGTAACTTTCTCAGCCTGCAACATGTTTGTTGTGACTCAAAAGCAGGTCAGATTTAAACAAAGGCTGATTCATCTTATCTGCCCCCCAAACTTTGCAACAAAACACTGACATCTTTTCATGCTGTTTGTTTTCCTCTTTAATCACAGATCAACATGGAATCCAGGAACACACTTGACAGGACTTGGCCTCAAATGCTGCGCTGTAATCGAGCCAAGAGGACTCATGAGTCCTTGGTCACACTGAGGTGAGTCAAAACTTATTATTCAAATGCCAGCCAAAGTCTTCTGCAATCCTCGAACATTAGTTCATTTTGTGAGACACGGGAGAGGTATGATGATGTTAGACGATGTGTAGAAAGTTTTATTTTCAGAATGAGGTTTATTTGGATGAACACTTTGTTTATTTTCAAACCTCCTCTGTTTCTGCATTAGTCTTACATGAGCATTAGATAACTGGTGCTCTGGGCCGTACATCACTGACGTCATTAGCCCCTTTGTTGGCCCCCTCCACCAACCTCAGAGAAAATTCCATCGGGTTTCGTTTTATAAATAACTAGATATTTTAATTTTATTTTCAGTCAGCTGTTCCTTTTTACTGTCTTAAAATTTTGTCATGTTAAATGAAGGTCTAAATGCTTCTTAGATTAAAGATTACAAAATGGTAAATAAAGAGGGTTGTAGGAGCTTATTACATTATTAAACAAATAACTGAATAAGTCATGTTTTTTTTGTGGGGGGTGGGGTGGGGGGTGACCTTCTTTAGGATTTCTGTTGCTGATGTTGCCAGGCAACAGAGGTAGGCTAGCTGTTAGCACTCTGTGTCCGGTCTTTATGTAAATATAACTGTCTCTTAGTAACATCATACTGCAAATGGTGAAAAGACTTTAAGTGCACAACTGTTTTATAATATTTAATATCAATTACTTCTAATTTGCTAAAAATTTCCCATCTTGAAAAATTAGGAGGACTTGCTCTCAGTGTCCTCAATAGGAGATTCAGTTCTGATTTACAACCCTAATTCCAAAAGAAGTTATTTTAATTTGCTTAATATTTTTAGTTTATTTAATCATTAACTTCAGCAAATATGTGCTTATTTTAAATTTGATACCAGCGACAAGTTTCATGCTAATTGGGACAGGGGCAACAAAAGACTGGGAAAATATTGAAAAATATTACACAAACACCACTTTGTAAACGCATGATTATAAGTGGGATATTATAAGGCTCAGGAACACTTAACACTTCATCCATTTTTTAATGAAATCAGGAATGAACACGACAAAGACTTGTGATTCACATCACATATGGGCCTTAGGAAGTGCATTTTTGTTGGCATCATCTGATAAAACCTTGTCAGAAGGAAAAGAGCCATTCTACAAAACCTTTCTTTTTAGTTTTATTTATTTATTAACAACTGTACATTTCTTTTTCAGTGCTGACAGCGTTTGCTACATACTTTGGTGTGATTCAGAGGGACTGGCGCATTTTGCCCCTTTTAGCTTGTTTGTGGGAAATGCTGACAGGATTCGGAGCACAGTGTACAAAACCAGAATTATTCACTGTTGTCTTGAAGTCAACACCGGAGACAACTTGATTTGATAATTTGTGTTTGTCTGTTGCCATTCCCTCCTTCCTCGTGAGCATTTGCACGTCTCTCTCTCTCTTTCCTCGTCATGGCCAACCAAACATATTCCAGGAAAACTGATAAGATACAAAGGGGCAGAGGGATTCCAATAGCGCAGATTGGACTGTTTGAGTTTAGTCTGTGGCCAAGAAATCAATGGTGCAATTCAACATCCATATTACGTCAAGTTAGCAAAAGCACATTGTTACCCAGTTTGTACCTGCTGCAGTGCTTCAGCTGCCAACTGAGGTCCAAAGGTTAGGCTAAACATTGAACGTTCTCCTGTAATCTAACAAGGTAAAACAAACAGGGAGAAAGATAGCACAGACAGAGATGTACACTTTAAAAAGGTCTTTTTATATATATGAATTATGAATTAAATTTACATCCATCTCTTTTCCTGAATCACAGCGTTCTGCTCGGTCCCAAAGGGGTCCAAACCAGCCGAGGCTCCGCCTGAGTCAGAGGACTCCATGTCCATTTCATCGTCCGGTAAGAGCACTGTGACAAAAGGCCATTTTAAAATCTCCACGTAATGTCCTACTTACAAGTTTCATGCTCCTCTGTTTGATTTCTGAAAAAGTCAGGCCAGAGAATGTGCTTTAAGAAAATCAAAAGGTAAAATTGTTAAAAAGTTCTAATCTATCTTCTGCTCTCCCACTCAAATATCATGGCATAAGACAGAGTGGGCAAAAAAAAAAAAATCATCACAAGTACACCCAGGACATGAAAATATATATATTTTTATAATATATATAAAATGTCTTTTATTTAATCCTATATGTACACTTTTCACAAGTCATCTGGGAAACGAGGTTCTCAGAAATGAAGCGCCGCTTCATCAGGTTACACAACCAAATATTCTCAAGGAAAAACAGAGGAAAATTCAAAGTAAAAAAAAAGAAAAAAAGTCGAACCCAAAAATAAACCCTCTGAAACAAAAAGGACAAAAAACAAGTGAACTTCTTTCCAGTACAAGCATCCTCAGGCCAACTGTTTACGCCAGTTAAGGTTTCCAGATCTGTAGTTCGTCTCAGCCGTTTGTAGTCCAAACATGGTGGTTGGGTGAAAAAAATTATTCATCTCATTAGAAGTGCTGAAGCAGAGCGGGGGCCTCTTCTCTCTAGTAGATGACTTCATAGACAGTCGCCTTCTTGTCTCCGGATCCTGTCACGATGTATTTGTCATCTGCTGAGATGTCACAGCTCAGGACGGAGGACGACTCCTTCGACTGTGGAAGTAAAATAACAAATGACATCATTAAATTTTAAATACTTATTCTCATTATTAGTCTTACTTAAATACTAATGTCATGAATGTAGATGGAAAGGTTATGTGTGTTTGTCATTAATTGTTCAGTTTCTTTTATTCAGTACAACAATGAGCTTGAATACTGTTTAATTTGGTTTGTGTCTCAGGACTAATAGAGCATAAATTCTTAAGAGCGATCACTCAGACAATCTGAGCTCTCTGTGATACAGTTGTTGTCTATTAACCAGACTGAGCAAGTCATATATTAAGAAAAAATTCTAATTTTTTATATCAAAAAAATCCTAAACAGCACTAAAGTTATGATCATTTTAATAAACTTTTCTTAATGGACATTTTTTAATTTACTAAATTGAGAATAGTGCAGCAGCTTCAAATATTTCTTTACCAATTAAAAACAAAAAATAGTGAGAATAAAGGCCCACTGCAGCCTTAAAGAGACAAAAATGACATCTTAAAATGTCTTTTTGTCCAACCAGCAGTCAAAAACCCACAAATAATCAGTTAACAATCAAAAGAGAAAAACAAATTCTTTCATTTGAAAAATTATAACAGGAAAATGTTTTCCCTCTTTTAGTTTTGAAAAATTGATGATTATATTACTAAAACAGTTGCCAGTTATCTTTATTGCATAATCAACCTAAAGACAAGTACAACTCTCTACATGGTTATGTTGAATGCATTCAGTGTGGCAGCACCAACGCTCTTTAGTAAAATCAGCTCTTTGTCTGGATTTTAGACAGAGACCAATAAAGTTATACAAACTAAAGCTTCTCTATACCTTCCATTTGAACTGTGGGACTGTAATTAGTTACCTGGAATATGCTGGCACCATAAGGAGTCCTCCATGCATTCAGCAGATTGTCCTTCCCTGTGCTCACAAACCATTTACCTGCAAACAGAGCAGACGTGTTGAGAATGTAATGTGGAGGTATGTGTGCTCATACCAAGTCATGTATACCAGCACCATCTTTCAAGGCTCAGAACAGAGATTTTTAACCCCCAACCTCCAACAACCGCTAACATGTGACTCTGTAATAGGCTCATCAATGGTCATAAAAACCTGATCGAGGAAAATACCATTACATTAACAATCATAAAATGCACATAATGAAGGAGACTCACACCATTTCCACTCTGATAATTACTTAAATCACCCTGATTAATTACCCAACAGACTAATTGGCTAATGATTTAATTAGTGACAGCAAAAGCTCTGAAGCAGTGATCATCATTTGAATTAACCAGTTCTGTGGTGGCAGTGATATAAAACTGTGCTGTGGGGGGTCTAGTGAGGGGAAATGAATACTGACAATTCTGGCAAAAAAAAAAAAAATTATAAAGTGAAACGACAGTAAAACCTCATTTATCTGAGCCTTAAACTTGAAACCAGCTGGTCTGCCCAACAGGCAGAATGATCTCAACTGAAAAAGCAATGACAAATTTCTCTAATGAGCCCATTTGTAAAGTAACCACTTCTTTGTTAATACAGCTACAAGCCTTTGCTATGTGCCTTTTAAACAGTGCAATGCAACACAATTTAGTGCTCAAACCTATTTCCACTAATTAAACAGCACTCATTATTGGGATACATTTCAGATAAAAATGCTACAGAGCAAATGAACAGCGAATCAGAATGGACCACTACACCTTAAGTAACAGTGAATGTATATTTGAGTCTTTTCAGCATCTACAGAAACTGTTGGTGCTGAGAATTCAGCCGGAGTCTCAAACATTCAGAGAGCAGCATCTTTAAACCTCATCCGCAGGAGGACAAAACCCCTTTTACCCTCTTAGACCTTTGAATCCCCTTCTCCTTATTATTAAATTCCAACAGATTTCCCATTCTTCTGAGTTTGTGTGGACCGATGTTTTAAGGAGCCTCTTTCTTACCACAGTAGGCGAACTTGAGTGAGAGGACGCAGCTTTCGTGCAGGTGGAGCTGGTACTTGTCAGGCTTGGTGTGGTGAAGAACCTCCACGTTGCTGCTCTCCATGCCAACAGCCAGCCATTCTCCAGTGGGACAGTAACCCAGTGAGAAGATCTGCAACATTAAATCAACACATTTGGATCAAAAACTATCAGCAACAAGTATTAAAATGGTGTTTCAGACCTTCAAAGTAAAGCCTGTTGTACAACCAAGGACCATTTACAGAAGCTCTGAATGTGAAAAGCTTCTTCCTACCTGTGAGGTAAAGTCGTGTTGCTGGAGCTGCCGTCCCTCCCTCAGATCCCAGGAGCGCACAGTGTTGTCGAGCCCTCCGGTCCACAGTTTGGTCCCATCGTGGGAGATGTCGATACAGCTGGCTCCATCTGTGTGGCCCTGGAACTGCCTGAACAACGCAAGACACCAAACATGAAGGCAAGAACAGAGGACTCTCAACAATTACAGTTTTATTCTTCAAATACGAAGAACTGTGTAACACAGAATGCCTGAAGCACAATTTCCAAGTAAGAGCAATGTTTTTTTGATTTTGTCATTTTAGTAAAAATTCACTCCCTAAGCCAAAGAACTGACCTAACGAGGGTCTGGTTGTGGAGGTCCCACACGGCGATGTTTCCATCTGAGCAGCAGGAGAAGCAGACCTTGGCGTCAGGGCTTATGGCCAGCGCATAACAGGCTGGAGCAGAGGAAGTGAGCTCGGCCTTTATGCGGGGCGTCTGTGAGGCCAGGTCCCAGATGGTCAGTGTGCTGGCCTCGCCACCCACAATCAGGGTGCGGCCGTCAGGCAACAGCTTGCAGGAGCGGATGTAATTGTCCCTGTTCTGGAACAGAAAACAAGTATTGTCACGATCTTGATGACTGGATGTGATTTATCTGTAAATTTTTCTAAATGTAAGGTGTCTCCAAGAATAAAACAATTAAAAATAAATAAATAATTAATTACAGCTCTGGTCAGAAAACAGAAGATCAGCAGCTCGGATCAGTGTATCAACGTCAAAACCTTCTCTCCTTAATCTCCAGTGGAGCTGAGTGAAGTTTTTAGGCTACTGCTGACTCTGTTTCATGTTATAGTGAAGATGTGGATGTCAGCTTTAACAAGAAATGCAGGGGGAGAGTGTGAATGCAGCTGCTGGCCAGGCTCCAGGAGAGCAGAAGACAGAGATCAATAGAAGTGTGGAAGCTCTTGGTCGAATTAAAACAGCACCCTGATGGCTTTATAAGACCCAATTGCACCCTGAACGCACCTTAAGGGTGTTGGAGGCCATATGAGAAAGAAGCCGCAGTATCAAAATGAGAAATGGGAGGCAGTTGGGCGGAAGTAATGAGCTGGGTAATGGCAGACAAGGTTGGCCAATCAGAACATCATTACTCAGCAGGCTTTTTTCCCCTCATCCAGGATTATTTCAGCACAGCAGTGAGACACTTTGCTGAATTATTCACATGTCTGTCTGTTGGGATCTGGGGGAAAGCTACAGTGAGATGTGAAGTCAGGCTACATTTGATGCTCAAGAAAATCTTAATGAAGGAGACCGATTGCAGAGACCTCAATACGAGCACATTAAGACTCTGCTCTGCTTGGACGCCTTGTTATCACTTTGAAACATCCACAGTAATAACACAGATCTGAAACTCTTCTGCAATCATTTGAAGAAAAAAAAAAAGGAAGAGAAGACAAGGACTAGTTACCAGGCAGTCAAGTTGGGACACTGGGCTCTTGCTGCCTGGTTGACTGATGTCCCAGATCTTGACACAACCCTTGCCACCGGTGTAGACGTGACGTGTGGGGTTGCTGATGGTGACAGCGCACACAACTTCCCCGTGGCTCAGAGTGTTTATCTGGCGAGCGTGGCGCGGGATGCCCGGGCCTATCAGTGCATCTGGAGGGAAGGGCACGGGCTGCATCTGACCATCGGCACTCACGTGAAAAGAATAAGCTCTGCAGAGGATAGAGGAAGGGTCAGATGGTTAGTTTGAGCTAACAAGCATGTGCTACCTGTGAATGAGACATATTTAAATCTAAAACTCACGGTTTTCCCCCAGAAATGGACGTGAGGCTGGCTGGCAGGCCTGGGGCTCTCATGTGAGGATGAGGGTCGAATCCTGCCTGCAGGAGCAACAAGAGCAAAGAATTTTATTTGAAAAAAGCCCTGCAAAGATAAATTAGACTAAGCTAATATTCTGATTTAAAACTATGCTTCACTTTATCTGCTAACGCCCTGAGGAACTCTTGTACCACCGTTTCCAGGCAAATCTCTTGAAAGAGAAGCTTTACACAAGGCTACAACATCCCACTTGCTAATGCTAATGAAAGCCTGGGAGATTTTCAAACACGGAGACGCATTTTGGGGGTGAGCCTTTTTTTTTTTAAAAAGCCTTTAGAATGCTAACTAACCAACATCAAAGTAAAGGAGCCACGCCATCTTTGTACTTTCTCATTACATACACACAACAAGCTGCAGCCAGCCAAGCAGAAATATTCACAATGAGTTATGGAAATTCAGGATGAATGCTTAAGTTTCTCAAAGTCATTTTGCAAAAAAGACTTCAGAACCTACAGCCTCGGAGGATAATTCATACTGATGCTGGTAAAGGCTTATTGTGTCAGACTGATGGAGGTAGAATATATGAATGAATGTAAGTGAAGAAGAGGAGCATCAATCATGGGATTGATAAATTCTGTATAGAAGCTGGAATAGTTACAATTGGTGAGCGTCCGTAGGCGGCAGCAGCTGCAGCACTCATCTGTGGTGAAATGAGGCCCGGGTAGACGCCTGGGCTCGTCAGGGATCCGTTCATCTCGTGATGACCCATCATAGCAAACGGGCTGGCATAGGAACCCGCAATGGACAGAGGTGTGCGCAAGGCAGGAGCAGCTAAAGAAGAAAAAGAAGTATTCTCATTGATCTGCACAAACTCTGAAGAAGCAAAGTCACTTATTAACATTTAGAAACAGTAAACTAAGACTGGTGCGACTAACGACAGCTCCATCTGCTGTGGAACACCCATCAATCTGCACATGATGTCCTTAATGAATTTTCTGGTATGTATTACTACTAATCACAATTTCCCAGAGTCCATAGAGTCGATGAATTTTTTTTTTTGAACAGCACTTTGAAACAAAAACGGCACTTTGGCTCCTCTTTGCAACATAAAATGCTTCTCTATGTAAGTTAAAAAAGACATTTATGTGATTTTTTGAAGAACACTTTTAAAAAAGCACAAATAAGGTTATTTTTGTCCATCACTGACTCTCTTCAGTTCTAAATGAGAGAAACAATGAAAGTGTACCTAATGCCTCCATGCCAGGTGGTTTGCCCATTGTGAGAGGCCGCAGTCCTGGAGTGGTGCTGGTTCCTGGTGTTGGGGCCTCATTTCTGGGTGTAGGTGTGTTGGACTTCAGGCTTGGCGTGGAGGACTTGTCATTCTGAAACAGAGATACTCTTTTACTTAATTACTCAGAGTTGTAAGTTCATTTATTCTCAGACACCTGCACAATAAAATGAAACAACATGCATGTCAGAGTAAAAAAAGGAAACACACACACACACACAATAAGCAGTAGCTCAAAAATACCCCCACACACAGGGAAATCCAGAGTGACAATCTAAGTGCATGGCTCAAGGTAATCCAATCTAACACTGACACTTCATTACAGCCACGGTGTGTGTGGGTGGAGGTTGTGGGGGTGTAAAGGCCTAAACCTTTGCTTAGAAGTCAAGCTTGTTAAGAGTGGCTAGACAAGCAAGATGGTGGCCCAAACACTTCTCCCATAATTAATCCATCCTTCTTCCTCTGCAGGTCAAGTTGGAGGAGTGGGGGTTTTGCCTGCTGACACACACTAATGAGGGAGGGAGAGAGGCTGGGTGTCATGGGAGGTGGAGGGTGGTGATGTGTGCTTTAAATCTATCCTAATCCTTAGTGAATTGGTTTATGTAAAANNNNCTTTTTTTTTGTTTGTTACCTGGTTCATTATTATACAAATTTGGGCACCTCGGGCGCCAACCTGAAACAACCAAAAAAAAAAAAAAAAAAAAAAAAGAGGGAGACAGCAGATCCCTGGCTGCTGTGTCTTTGGGTTATTTACAGCCTCAGGCCGAGGAAGAAATGACCGTTTATTGGGTAAGCCATAAAGGAGATTGAGTGAGAGGAGTGAGCCACAGGGTTTGATTTCCTGAGAGTGCATCCACCCTCTGCCCCTTCAAGCGCCTCATCGCAGCCAACTGCTAAGCCTCCTGCGTATTAGTCCTTCACACAGACACCAACTTCACTTGACAAATGCCCTTTAGTCTGTCAGCTGGCTCTTTACTCTCTCCACTGTAACCTCCCTTTTTAATCTTTTCTCTAGTCTCTCAGTGTGTGTCTCACACTCACATGGGCGTGGTCCTTTGCCTTGGAGGACGGCGTGCTCCCCGACGAGGCGACAGAGGCGGGGCTGTTGGGGGCAGCGTCCTTCTTGAGGACTCGTGATTTATCCAGGCCGTTTTCTGGAGGAGAGTGAGCAGGGCTGACTCGAGGGGTAGCTGGATCCTACAGAGTTAAACGAGACAGACAGAGAGCAGGACTGAGCAAACAGACCAGAGGAAAGCCACTGGCATGTACATGTAGGTCAAACAAACTGGGGCCTCATGTGCAAACACAGATAGATATACTTGTGCGTGCTCGTACTCTGCCTCACACACATACACACACTTTTCATTCACCTGTCACACCCTTTTCTCTTTGTGTTCTTTGTCTTACTTTCTGCATGAATGGCAAAAGAAATACAGCAAGTAAGCACACACTCGTGAAACACACACACACACACATACACTCACACACAACCAATATTATGACAGACTTTTTGGCAACACCGTGAAAGGTGTTGAGGCTTCGACTGACAAATGACAAAAGAGAGCTGTGTGTAGTTTCTGTGCAGCCTTCACTGTGGAATGTGGTTGAGCAGCTAAGTTCAAACGCAGTCTTACTTCATTGGACACATCCACCACCAAGTCGTCACTTTTGTCTCCGTCACTGTCCTGAAATTAAAAAAGAAACCCGCTTAGCTTACTGGGAGATCAATGACCGTGATATAATTGCAGTATAAATCAACAGAAACTAGTTTTCTAACAGCTTAATCAAAGTGAAAGACCTCGCCAGATTTATGGACTTTGTAACGTGGTTTGCTTTAAAATTGAGTCAACCATATGATTTGTTTATTATTTGCTCAAGACACAGAGCAAATATAGGACATGAAACTAGGTTACAGTTTATTTTATAGGTCAGTTATTTCCTAATGATTACAATTTCTTGATGGCTTCCTGGAAGCGTAGCAATTCCTGGCGTAGCAATTTAAGGAATATGGAGATGCAGTTTGACGACTGTTGTTTAGTCAGTCATTGATATTCAGAGGAATTTCCTTGAAAGAGTGGGTCCACTGAACCCATATAAATTAATGTAAATATATAATAGGAAACTGTATTCTTTATATATACTGAGTTGTAAATTACAAGTGTTTGCATGTTCAGCTGACTTGCTGAGCACTCACAAAAAGACTCAAAGATATACTAGCTTAGCTTTAAAATAAAGTTAGTTGGAAGTTTACCAATCGAACACTGTTTTTTACCCATAATTAGAGCTAAATTTCACAATCCTTTAAAGGATGCTTTCAAGTTAACTCATGAGGAATTTACAGGCCCATAAAATAAAGAGTTGCCAAAACTGTGCTGGTTATATTATTATATATATATATTTTTCAAGGGTGGCCTAATAGTGAGTTAATTAAATTTATGGTCAAAGTGAAAAACATGCTGAAACAAGGTTAAGACCCCACCAACAGCTTGAGCAGAAGAGCTACAAACTTAATAATTAGAACGCCACCAACAATGAAACCAATAAACACTCACATATCTGCTCATGCTGTCCTTGTCATCCACTTTGCGTTTCTTGGAGTCGAGACCGTAATCTGAAGAGCCGCGGTGCTTCTCACTCGCGGCCCGCAGGCTGTCTGATGGCGACACGGAGTTATTCTGCCAACAACAACATGCAGCCAGACCACATCAGTGTGCAGTTTCATCAGAGTGTGCTATACCTGTTACTACTAGCATTATAAAAAAAAAAACTCTAACCACATAATACACAGAGCATTTCTATGAGTTGCATCATATAGCTTTGCGGCTTCAGCAAGTATTTTGGGAGCTCAGCCGATATCATAAATGTCATCACGAATGACTTAAATGCAGCAAGTGACAAAGCCTCAAATACCAGAAAAGCCAGAAACTACCAAATGGTGCGTTTAAGTCCAGGCATGGCTCAGGAGCCTTTTCATTTGTCAGAGCTGTGACAATATTGACTGTAAAGCTAAACGCACAATGCTCCTGGACTGATTTTGGGATAGAAGGTGCAGAACAGGATTCTGGGACAGCTTAGCCCTGCTGCTGCTGCTGCCAAGGCAGTGGAGCAAGGAGGAAAGAGAAGAGGCAGCTGAGCAAACCCACAAACACACAAACGCCTCTGGAAGACAAAAGTATTAGCTTGCAAGCTAGGTGAAGCATAGGGCAGATTGAATAGAGGTGGGGATAAAATTTGGGTGTGCAGCTTGAAGCATTCAGCGCATACATATATGTATATATATACATACACACACATAATCTGACATATAATCCTCTTGAAGACCCTCACAGTGACCTGGTCAGAGACACGCTTGAAGCAGCATCAACAATTCAAACAAAACACAGCAGACATTCCTGACTGCACTTCTGTCTGTGTAACTGTAAAACCCAAGTTAATGACTGCTGGAAAGTCAGTGAGAGTGTGCTGAGAGTGTGTGTGTTTGTGTGTCTGTGCTCTGTGGAAAGTTAATGACAAAACAGCAGAAAATGACAGCAGAGTTCATGAAAATCAACCTGATTAAAAAAACAGGAAGGAAAGAAAGAGAGCATTGAGGGAACCTAGACAAGAGTGCGATGTGAAGACACAGAGAGGGTGGTGCCAGCAGAGAAAAGAGCTATGAAAGAGGCAGAAAGAAGAAATAAAAAAAATAGTAAGAAAGACAAGAGAGCAAAACAGGAAAGGAACTTGGCAAGCAATGAGAGCGTAGCAGTGTGGCAATGAGTTCTCCCCACTAGTGGGAATGCCCGGACAGGCTGGCACCCTCTCAGAAGCTGCAAACAGGGTTTCTGTAGTCTGGGCACTGGTGTGGTGGGGTAGCACTGCCAAACAGGCTGAGAGGCAAAGAGGGAGGAAGGCGAGGTGGGGAGGAGGGGTGAAGGCGAGCAAACCCTGAGGCTGGCCCACACTGTCAGACAGCTTAACAAATCCCTGCCTTCATCAGAAACAGAGATATGGTGAAAGAGGGAGGAGGAAAACGTCTGACTTCTTGGCTCCAAGTGACGGGGAAGACAAAGGAGAGCAGCAGAGAAAGGTAACAGCCTGAAAACTGAGTGAATTTGGATGACATTTTAAAAAAAATAACTGAACTGGGGAAAGTGACAATAAAAAAATAAATTAATAAACCAACACACTGTGGTCGAGCAGTTAAAGGCACAAACACACATGCTCACCACCAGCCAAGTCAACAGTACTCTGCCATTTCCACATCCCTTCATCTCAAGACAAAATGTGTAAAATTTGTACAGCTACTATAGTAGAAAAGAAACCCACAAAGGCTTTTAGTCTGCCTTGGTGTGAAGCCGCTGTCTGATAAACAAAAAATCTCCTGCAGGACTACAGCCTGTCTCTGTATCTGAGCCTGTGACCTTTAAAGGATTGCTTAGACTCAATAACCCTGCAGTTGCCTCCAACTCTGGTATCAGATGACCTGAGACAACAGGACAGGAAGACTCTGCGTGTGTGTGTGTGTGTGTGTGTGTGTGCGATGAGGAGGAGATGTGGGGGGGAGATCAGGTAAGGTAGTATTGGCAGTCGCTTGTCACCATATGAGATGGGGGAAGAGTTTGGGTTCCCTTCAGACATGAGTGGGCTCATTTAGGATGACCAGTCAATGGGAACTCAATCTGGCCGAGCAGATCCAACAGAGATTTACGCTCCAGCTAACTGAGAGCCATAAGCCAGTCCAATAAACAAGGACTTAAACATGAGAAGGAAAAGAACGAGAGATAGAGACAGCAAGACACAGAATGGAGAGAAGATGTGGTGAAAAGGAAAAAAATAAGCTGAGATAAGAAGACAAAAGAGCGCAAAATGAATGGTTTGTATAAAGAAAAAAAGGGAGATAAAATGAGATGAAAAGGAGTCATGAATTAGGCACATGCAACGGTGAATCCTCTAAAGTGGGGAAAGAAGAAGAGAAGGAGAGTCAAAGTCACTTTTAATTGTGCTGAAATTAAAGGAGGTAGCTGACTACTAATCCTCGCCCAGAGATTGGAGTCATTTTCCACCTGGATTAGATGGCACTGGCTTATTTGGTCAGACTTCATTATTTGATTTCAGTCACCCCCTCACAGTACAAAAATGTGTGTGTTCTTAGACAGAGAGCATGAATTTCTATTGAACAGTGGGCTTAAGTCTATGTAAAGTACACCTAATAACCAAACACAGTGAGCAAGAGACCGGCAAAGTCAAGAGACAAAGCAGAAGGAAAGTCAACGTACCGTGCTCGACTCGCGTTCTTTCAGAGGAATGGCCAGAGGCGAGTGAAAAGATGAGGGGCCAGGAGAGACAAAGCAAAACACAAATTAGTACGGGTGTCACCAGGACCCAGCATGCTAATCAGATAAGAGTAATAACTTTATTATTCAGCTAAAAGATAACTGTCGCATATACAACTCTCCACATAATTTTGCCAACACATCCTTTTAGGACACCTCTTGTAGAGCTTTTATAATCCATTTAATAATTATTAGGAATGGGTTAAAAACTAGCACTTAATGAATAAATCTTATAGTTATCTTTACAATAAGGAATGGATTTATGTCCAAAAAACTATCTTCTTCTTGTTTGTTAATAATGCGATGCTGCTTGAACAAAAAAAGGCTGCGAGGGCATTGTATGACCTGCAGCACACAAGTTTAAAGTAGAGCTACTTTAAACTTTCAATATTTACATCTTTTAAATGGGCAGCAGCTGCAAGCAATTGTGATTAAATGAATAAATAACTGCTCTTGTAAGGTAAACATTCAGTTTATTGTGAACTTTCTTTGCTGTCACTCAGATATATCAGCATCAAAAAAACAAGAATGGCTGACCAACACACACTACAGCGTTACACCAAAACCCTGAAATAAAGATAATATCTGTGTTCAGTCTGTTTCACCTCAAAACCCCTTCGCCCACTCAGTGTTAGTACAGGGACGGCTATCCCCGGAGCTAATGAAGCTAGAGACACAATGGTAATAACACAGTGGAGCACTCATTTATTGATATTTATATACAGGCAAGAGACCGTAAGATGCTGTTAATTTATTGATGCCTTTAACTTCTTAAAATTTAAGGCTGCTGTTCATCTATCTTAAATACCAGTTAAGTTTTCTATCATATGTCAGTGGTACAAGGACATCAGTGAATGGTTTGGCACACTGGATACTAGAGCAAGAGAATAAAAAGCAGTGCCCCTACTTTAGTACTTTATTGAGAATCAGTAGTGATTAGAGAATAATTTCAAAACAAACAGTGAATTGAATTAAAATGGAATCGAACTGTGAAAACCCCAGAGTCACATCCCTATAAATTATTTGCAAACTTTTATGTCTGTAGACCCACTGAATTAGCATTGACTTCACATTTATCACTACTGATGACTTACAAACTACCTTTGGCCTATCAAAAGTCATAAACGTATGACCCTGTATAAATGTGTCACCATACAATTGATTACTTTTTTTATTACCTTTTATCATCTATTTATTAATGTACTAAACTACAGACTTTAACAGCTTATTGGAAAGCTTTTAATAACTGATAATAAGATAATTTTAACAACTTGGCAAAAGGTATCATACCAGTGTCTTATAACTGATCTTAAACACATAGACAAGTGAGCTGTTATCCGGTTATGAAGCCATAACTTAAAAAGTATGCATTCTTTCTATTGGGTCACTTCTAAGTTGGAACCCCAGCTTGTAACTAAACAGGGTGCAGAAGGTTGTAATTTTTTACAATACAAACTGCCCTTCTTGTCCTTGTTGCCAGTTCTCGTGTTTTTTATGATAAATGTGTCTGGCTGGTAAAACTGGTTCTTGGCAGGTACAATCAGCCGTCAGTACGAAAACGCTGCAGGCAGTGTGTGTGGCAGGCTGTGCTCCTCACCTCTGTGCTCCAGGTCGTGGTGGTTCTTCTCATCCTTTACAGGCAGGTGGGCCTGGTTGCCAAGAGTACCCAGAGCCAGCAGGCCGGAGCCAGCGCCTGTCACAGGGGGGATGCCAGGCGGCTGCAGGCCTGAAGGATGGGGCAGCTGGACTGGGGGGCCATGGGCCGCGTGAGAGAGGTGCTGAGCCTGAAGCTGCTGCTGCTGTAAACAAACGCAGAGAGACAGGAGACAAGACAGAGGACAAGTGGGTCGGCTGTGAAGTGAATCCATGAATGACCAAACTCTACTCATGCATTAGAGCTGGCTTTGACAACATTTAGTTCAAGGCCAAAGCGTTTATGCATAATAGCAGCCTGAAAGTGACTGCCAACATGCTGATCCAGCTCATTCACTGTCTGAGGGGAAAAACAGATTCTGCTCATAGCTGTAGATGAAAGGTATAAATATCATCTGGTTGAAAGTGTTAGACAGTTGAACACAGTCATTTCCAAAAAATTCTATGTTATTATTAGTATTTAATCGTCCATTCACTTTAGCATTTGGGGCTTTAGCATTTGGCTGTGCATTGTTATTCCACATAAACCATGGATTACATCATGAGGCAGCAAGATTTCACATTTTAACAACCCTCTAAGTGATTTATCCCATCAATTACACAGCGATTAAAACTCTGAGTGTGCTAAGACGCAAAGTAGGGTAGTAACTAACAGGTATTTTTATTCGTTAAGTATTTCTTGGTAATCAATTAGTTGTTGAGTCTGTAAAATTCCAGAAAAGAGTGAAAAACGGCAATTACTGTTTGAGAACTCGAACAGATGTCTTTAGTTCGCTGATTTTAACTGACTTACAGTATATAATGCATATCGTTTTACAATGATATAAAACAAAGAAAATCATTATATGTTCACATTTCAGATGCTGGAACAATGGATTATTTGATGATGAACAGAAATGGCTTTTTATGACCAACAGTGTCAGCAGTTAGAGGTTTGCACTTGAATTAACTACAGTGTTGTTCTCCGGGTTCATCCGACAGGCCTGGTGCTCGTTTCATCTCAAGCTCTCCACAACTCTGCCACACTTTTCACTGCTGCTTTACAAATTGCTTTTCGTTTCTTATTCACGGTGGGAGACCTTTATGTAACAACTATGTTTGACTCGACAACGTGTCTCCTCTGGTCAGAATTGGTACAGAGCGTTTGTGCTCACGCCCAAACCACTGTGCTTCAATCATAGTTGGGACGGTTAAAAATCAATAGGTCTACACTTGAAAACCTCAAAACCTTTCAACACTCTGGAAAACCAAGCAAGCATGCCCACTCCTCCAGCAAAATGCTGTTAAGCACAGACACAGAGAGAACACACACACACACCTCCCAAGAGGCTACAAACGTCTGTGTGAGGGAGGCAGCCAGAGAGGAGTGAATAGATAGACAGGAGTTAAATAGCCACTCAGGCAAGAGGGAAGCAAGTGCTTTAAAACAAGGTTAAATAACACTTAGCACATCCATCAACTGCCTCTCCAAAAAAGAAAAAAAAATAACATGATTGCTATTCTGCTTGCTAGATAGAACTTCAATAACCTCATCCATACATTCATTACGTGAACCAGACGAGCGTATATCTAGTGGCTTACCACATCTGAAGGTTTATTTAGCAGCTGGCTATTATTCAGGCAGCTCATTATGTCGAGATGGACCCAAAATCGTACAATGGATACAAGCAACTGAGGGGCGGCATTGTTAATCGATATTGTGCTGGTGTGCCGAGCAGCCCATTTGTTGTGAAGACGGAAAAGCGGGCAAAAAGAGAGAAAGGGGCAGCCAGTACAAGAAAAGGAGGGAGAAGCAGAATCAGAAAATAACAAGAGAATGAAAGAGAGAGGGATTGAGGCAGGGACGTCCCCATTGAGTGTGCCTAATGAGGAAAAGCGTGCAGGGATCATTATCAAGAAGCCTCATTAACGAGCTATGGCTGAGGAGAGGAGCGAGGAGAGACGAGGGGAGGGAGGGGAGGAAAAAGAGGGGGGAAAAAATTCAGAAAATAAATTGCTTCCAATTCAATATGGTGCACATGGATAAAGAGCTGGCTTCCTTTCACACTTATCTTTTTCCATTATGTGTAAATGCCGCCGCAGCTCAGGCAACTTCCACAGGAAACAGGCAATTAAAGTTAACTAGGCAAAGCTGGCTCCCCGCAGAACAGTACTGTCAGGTGGAACAAGCATCAACAGCACCAGCACAAACCAGCTGGCAGACTGGCCTGATAAGTCTGGCAATGATCGCCACATTACCTACTTATCATGCGCTTTACAACAGCTTGTGTTGCCCGTCATATTTTCTGAAGTTAGATTAGGCCGCACAAAAGTGCTATGTTAAAAAATAGACCTGATTGATTTCAGTACTGAGGAGGGATTGAGACACATACGCATTTTTTTAGATTAGACACAAAATGCTGTCAAATCTAAAATGATTTATATCCAAACACAGTCCAGTCATGCTTTGTTTTCAAAAGGCATCATCTCCCCCTCACAAAGGCACAAGGTAGACAACCAGCAAGCAGTTCAAAGCACTTGATTGTTTCTCTTTGTTTGCTCACATCCCTGAACACTGACCATGAAGGCTGGGTACACACTATGAGGTGGCTGCTGCTGCTGGGTCAAAGGACAGAGGAAGAAAACAATTCAGCCAGAAATGATACAAACAACAAACAAGAATAAGGATAATGACAACTAATTCTGCAACTAGTGATTATTTCCATTATTAGTTTACCTGCAGAATGTTTTCTTCATTGATGGATTGGATTTTTTTCTCCAAACAAACAGAGCCCAATGTGACAATTCAAAATTGCTTGTTTTGACCAATTAACAGCCCCAAACCCCCAAATATTCAGTTTTAGTTTAAGATAAAACTAAGCATTGAAGGTGCTAGAGAGTAAATCTGGGGCATTTTTGTTTTTGTTTAAAAAAACAATCAATCACCAAAATTGTAGATCATTTTGATGATTGATTGTCCATGTGTTATCATCCTGAAACTTTGACAAAACCTCAGACAACAAAAGCAAAGTCAAACCACAAGTCACTGTGTACACTTTAAAAAAGGCCTACAGACCTGGTGAAAATATACCTTTCTCTAATGGAGTAAATATGCAAACAAATTAAAACCCTTTTCACAGAGATCACTCTTGGCAGATGAGCTATGTCAAAACCCAGACCAGGCAAACCAGACAGTGTAAAAGTGCCTGTTGTTTGTTCCACATTTTTGCATTTACATAAGGGTTGATGATAAGCAGCGCACCACCTGTAACTGACTTGTTAACCATTATCTGAGAACAATCTTGCTTTGTGTAGAAATCATGGAAATGAAGGAGGGAGCATGGAAATGCACCTGACACTTGTCAAATCAAACTCAATCATGTGTCACCCCTAGCCAAAACATATGCAAAACAGAGTGTAGGACAGAGGAGGCTAGTTTGCATCTCTTTCTGAGCTTCCCACAGTGCTGTTCAGTACACTTGGGATGAAAGTAACTTATTCTCTTCTAAAGTTTAATATTATAAAAAACACTGTGTTAACATTTACAGAGAGCATCACAGTTTTAACTATGAGTTTACTTTGGACTGTTTGTTCTCATCTCTGACTCCACAGTTTTCATAGTCCAGATGCCCCTTTCACTTCTTGTTCTATTTGTTGTGAACTCTGGGTGGATTTGATAAAAATGATGATATTTATGATATTATATTTCAGACCTTTATAATGTATTTTACAATATAAAATTAAACCAGAAAATTAAGGCAATGACAAATTACTTTTCATAATCAGTTACTCAATAAGTCTACTTTTAGCAGCATCTGGTAGAGGTTATAGCCTTTGTAGTTTGAGGGACTTTTATAAAATGTACATATATGACATCACACACCGACACCCAGCACCTGCATGTGCATCTTGACTCAAATCCATTTTCTGATTTAACTGCTGTACGAGCTGCCACGTCAGTGATGAGAATCCACAGCAGCTCCGCCTCACTCAGACTAGTGCTGGGCGATTAATCGAAAATAGACCCTCGATCTAGATTCAGACGCTCGTGCGATCTCATTCCTGATAAGA
>JAPZDV010000001.1:26768390-26791396 GCA_029814665.1 Acanthurus lineatus
GCAGTTGACTAAGGCTTCTTGTTCCTCGTTTTAATTTTATTAATGTTCAAAAAATTTTCAATACAGTTTAAAGAAAATAAAAAAAATGTGGAAAAAAATCGTTTGAGAATCGTAGATCTCAATCTTTGTGGAGAAAAATCGAGATTCATATTTTAGCAAGAATCGCCCAGCACTAACTCAGACTGACGGGACACTGAAACTGATCACATGTCTCTTCTTCACCCAAATAATTACAGGCTGTAATTCCTGTGTGTCAGTGTGTGTGTTTGTGTGTGTGGGTTCTGTCTGGATGGAGGGCAGGGTCATTTCTGTTGTGGACAGTCTCTTTAAGCTGGTTCAGGGAATAAAGAGAAGGAAATAGGAAGTAATTACCTTGAAAACTGGGGGTTGTGCTCCTGGCTCATTTACCTTAATAGATTTTTGGTATCTGCTTCTCATTAGACTTGACCCTAGATTAGACCCCCCACCACTGGTACTAGCTAACCACAGACTAACCTTTGCTACAGAGGGCTAATCAGAAAGGGTCAGTTATCCATTTGGGTCCAAGCTGGCTGTTAAAAAGCAGCGAGGCTTAGAGCAGTTAAATAAAACCAGATGAAATACCAAATCACTAAAAAGTACATTTGGCCAGAGTGGTTTGTGTGTGTGCATGTGTGCGTGTGCGTGTGCGTGTGCGTGTGCGTGTGTGGTGTTGTGGCTGGAATTAAAAGGTCACCAACTGATTTTTGAAGTGCAGTCCTTTCCTCTATTAAAGTTCAGACTGCTACAGATGCTCTCAACTGAATTGAACATTAGAGTAATGTACTTTTCATTTAATCAAGGTTTAAAAAAGTAATTAAAAACCCAAAAAACCTGCTTAAAATTACAGCAGCTGAAGCAGATATAATGTAGCATACACATCATGTTGTGCAGAACATGAACACAACAGGTTATTAATCCATAAAAACAACTTTTTTTGCAGTCTTCGCTTAACATAGAGGCTAATATAGGCTATTTACATGGTATGACTTTAAGACTAGCAGTGTGTGAATTCTTTTAAGTGAGAATAATCAGTTTTTCCTGTTCTTCATGTTGTCCTCTGTGCTTGAATACCAACTCAAGCTTTAATCTTAAATCTACTACACTTTCCAAATGTTCATACTGCTACTTTCATACTGCTTTAATATCTGCTGCAATCACAACACTTGTCCCTACCTGACCGCTCTAATTCCTCCTGTTATTGGGTCAGAGGTAGGGCTAAGCCTGTTGACTGGAACCTTTTATCTAATTAAAGTGCAGCCAAAGTGGAATTTGAGAAACACTGTGATCTGATCTCAACCTGATCTGTGTTACTGTATCTCTGATGTTCTGTGCCTGAGAGGAAGAAAGTCATAGCGGATCTGCTGTTAGGAACTACACCCTGTGTGCCGACATGTCACGGTTAACCAACAAGGAGAGAAATTACGGCTGTGAACACCATATTGACAGCACATTGCAAACATTTTGAACTCAAATAAAAACATAATAAACCACTGGAGACAGGGGCAAGTCTGCACAGGTAAAGAGGACAACGCACTGCTATTTTGTTTTCAGTCTGAACACTGAAATGCCACAGATGGGAGGAGGAAAATAGCTGCAGAAAAATACACTAAGCTCCTCTTATTCCATTTTCACCCATATTTTCCTTGTGAATGTATTGACCTTTTCCAGGTTATCCTTCACAGGCAACACATGCATTAAAGCTGAAGTGCATAAAGGTAACATAAACTTGTAAGTGCGATGTAGCACATTTAAATAGCCTCTATATGTCTGTACTGGGAATGCCAGTCCTCCTCTCTGCATACAGTTTTGCCCCTGGCCTCAGGTTAAATGAAGGAAGAAAAAGGGGGTATACACACAGTGAGAGGCAGATTGGGAAGTCCACGTACCCCGATGATAGCATTCAGCTCAGTCATTGTCACCTGCTTGGCTCTCTCAACAGCCTGAGCCACCTGCTGTTGATGCTGCAGGACAAAAACAAGAAGATTAGATTCCTGATGGAAAGGAATTCATAACAAAAACCTGAAAAAAGAGCATGTTATGGCCTGTGCTGATGGATTACCTACAAAATACTACAAATTGGCACTTTAGAAGAAGGGAAAAATAAGTTCTATAATACATAAAAGCTATTTTCCTCTTATTTAATGAAATAATACAGCATTCCGTAAAGAGATGCTACATCTACATTCTTGACATAACTACATAATGAGGAATCTTTAATAATCATTATATATAAAAGAACTACTGGTGTTAATGATTAACCAATGATCTATCAATTCCCATCTGTTGAGTTGATGTTTTTTTTGCAGATATATTAACTTCTCAGGTCTGATGTGATACAAATTCTACCAATTAACAATAAAGACAGAGCAGCACTCTTTAGTTATGCCAAATAATCTTGATAATTTAAATGAATTTAAAATAGATTATTTAAAGGAGAAGTGCTGCTAAAACTATCAATTTACTCTGAATACATGCTCTGTACTATAAAAGATGCCATGTCATTCTTATAGTTCCCGTTGACAGGATCTGAACAGTTACTGAACATGATGAATGAATTTTTCCTCATTCTTAAATGCTGTAAGTTGACACTCACCTCTTGTGACAAGAATGGCATGATCTGAGCCAGAATTGCATTGAGACGTTTGGCAATCTCAGTCTGTAGCAGAAGAGAGAAAATATCAGAATGATCATTGTTCTTTATTCTGCACACCACAGGCAACACTATAATTAAGCAGTTAAACTACCTATAAAACAAAAGGGGGTGCATTTGTGCTCACACACAAATGTTGCATCGTCCATCTGGATGGCCCATGTATTTCTTAACTAAATTGGGACCGCCTTAGAACAAATTTACTTCCCTCTCTCCTGCCTCCATTAGACTTGGCCCTTATTTCATTAGGAGGCTGAAATATGCTAATACCATCTGGCTGGAGAGACCATAATGAGGTCCATACTTCATAATTACAGTCCATAGAGAGAGGGGAGGGGCTCGCTTAAGCAGACAGGTTAACTCTCTGGCCCTATCTATTAGAGGCATCTTTGGTATCGACCACACAATATTAGCCGGGACAGTAAGATGATACTGACAAACATAGAGCACTTTTCAGCGCTGCATTTGGACAAATGGATATGCTGCGCTGTCTGCCCACCGCACTTGAACGTCCCAAGACATTTGGCCGTAAACCCATTTCCTTTTTTAAAATCTCTTCTTTCTACAGAGAGAGGAGGAGGAGGAGGATGAAGAGAATAGTGGGGGGGTGCACAAAAGCAGAATAAAGGAGCAGTGGTTGGGTGTGTTTGGGGGTGATGAATGGTGAAGTGAAACGCTCTGATTTGACACTAAGGTAATGTAGTTTGACTGAACCAGGGGAGGTGAACTAATTGATTCTGAGAGATTAGGGGTGGAGGCCCAGCAGGTGTGTGTGTGGGGGAGAGGGCCTTCCCGCCGTTTTATACGCTGCTGCATTCCACTCATTTTCTCTCTTAACCTTGTTTGACTGTGAAAGGAGGAGGAGGAGGAGAAGGAAAGTGGAGAAAAGGGGGGACAGGAGGTGCCAGTAGCCCTTTGCACAACCCTCTGTCTTTTCATTTTGGAGGAGGAGGGGGGACAGGAAAAGAGGGAAAGGAGAGGAGGGGGACAGACCTTTGCTGGCCTGTCAGGAATTATCTCACAACCCCAAGTCTGACCTTATACACACTGTGCTTTCTCTTCCTTCATCCAGCCTTCTCCCTCCCTCCACCTCCTCCAAATGCTTCTTCACACCCCTCCCTACTAATCTCCACTACTCTCCTCTGTGCCCTCTCCTTCCTTCTCTTCCTCTCTCTCATCTTCCCCTCTTCTGTTGCTGGGGCAACGCTATCTGGCACGGCTGATCGTTATGTAAATTGGGCTGGAGCCCTGACCAGAACAGCCTGTAAAATCATATTAGGCGCAGCAAAGAGGCAGGTCATTAAATTGAATTTTCAGCCTGTCGATCTGATCGGCACGGGAAATTAATGAGGGATAACTGGGAGTGGGGAGGGGGCCGTGGGGTAGGGTAAGAGGGGCTGACAGAGAGAGAAAAAGAGAGAAAGAAAGAGGGAGGGAGCTCTATGGAGACTCATAAACCATCATCATTAGCGGGGGCTGGATACAATGACACACAGTAGGATTAGAGTGTTTCAGTATCACACCACTTCTCTGGAAATGGCTGCAAGGGGAGCAACATGGGGCTTGTAGGACACAGCGGTATGCTGATACACTCAGCTATTAGAGCAACAACATTACAAACCCCTCACAACAAACCAATTCACAAAGAAAGGCATTCAGAGCAAATCACCACTCCAGAATGACCATTTGAAGCCAAAAACATTCATGGAATTCAGGTGGACTTTTTTTGTTGAATTGTTTAGTGTGCAGTGCTAAAAACACACAGGTTTCTCTCAGTGGTTCATTCTGAAAGGCGAGCTGAAGCACCAGGTGCTCTGTGAGCTGAGATCATGCTGAGTTACATTCAGGGGATTTTTAGGTTAAATGTTCCCGGGCCCTTGGCTTCCTCTGAAATTTACCCCAGAGTTAAAATATTACTTTGGAGCCAGGAAATAAAACAATGGAACAGACTTCCCTTGCTACATCTATGTTTTTCTTTTTGTGGCTGAAATATTACAATGCTGATGTTGAACATTTTGTTGTCATCTCTCAGCTAAAATTTAAGAGAATTAGGGCAAACATGACTCATATGTCAACCTCACAAATTTACTGTAAAACCCTTCAGATGAAGAACTGTCTTTATCTGTTACATCTTGTCTTTTCTTTTCAATTATAGTCACGCTACTTCATCATGAGTTCATATGTTAGGTAGGGAAAATGGGCACATGGCTTATTTGCACAACTTTTTTTTTTTGCTGCAATTTTGAAAAAGGAAAAATACTGATAACACATCATATCCGATGATTCGCAGCACTGTTAAATGACTCCCACTATACTTTGGAGGCACTAGTTTCCACAGTGCTTTTAGTGGCGGAGACAGGCACTGGAAAGAGTTTATTGTCACTTAAAGCCACTGAAAACAGAAGCCTTTGAGCCGGCAGAAGCTTTTCACTGCAGCTCCACAATTACAGGTACTCAGGGTTGTCTAGTAGCACCAGAGCTTCGAGAGGCCCTCTCTCCATTGCATCCCTCTGTCAATGGTGCGTTGAAAGCCATTTGGCTGTTTGTCGCTCCAGGCATTAGCCCCCAAGTGGAGAGCAGAGTCTCTGACGAGGATTCAATTGGCGAGGAAAACAAGTGGCATATGATGGGGGGGGGGGCAAAGATGGCTGTTTGGGAATTATCTTCTCAGCCAGAGCAGAGAAAGAAAGAGGCACTT
The DNA here is from genome assembly GCA_029814665.1 of Acanthurus lineatus. Classification (NCBI taxonomy): domain Eukaryota; kingdom Metazoa; phylum Chordata; class Actinopteri; order Acanthuriformes; family Acanthuridae; genus Acanthurus; species Acanthurus lineatus. Next base: position 26,773,760 of record JAPZDV010000001.1, read on the forward strand.
AGAGGTATCTTGTTCATTACAAATGCATGAAGACTATTTTGCATGTGCATGTCATTCTATTTTGAGCTCATACACACCAAACTGAAGTGACATCCTTTTCTGCAGGGGAGCACATGGAAATGAGCTGTTTTCCAACAGATTACATCTGATTTCGTTAAGAGTTCAAACATCATGCTGACAGTACTTTTCATAGATTTCAGTTTGAATAATGCAGTCTATATGTACAGACGTACACAAAAAGTTGGGTTTTTTATGTGTAACCACATCAACACTGACACACAAAAACATCATCAGCTGGTTCAGTACAAACACACACACACCCAGACTAATTGTGTAACACTGCTCAACCAGCCTTTCTAGCCTGGCTATCAAAATAAAGCATCTCTCACAGCCTCCAATAACCTCGTCAACCTCCCTTGAGAGAGTGTGTGTGTTCTCGTAGTCAGTTTGTTTTGGCTTAGAGACAGGTCAGCCATCATCACCTTGGCAAACAATTCCAGGAATCCTGTATAAATTATTCATTTGCACAAGCTCTCTTTCTCCCTCCCTCTGCCCCTCCTTGCAACCTCTTCCTCCATCCAGGAAACGGACACAACTCTCCTTGATGAGGCACTTTCTCGGTTTCCGTCGTCCACTTAACAAGTGAGGAAAAGGACACATACAACAGATATCCTAAATGGCAACCTGATGTTCAACAACAGTAGGCAGCCAGATTTAACAGCATGGTATGGAGCTGTTGATGGATAATTCTAGAGACTAAATTTTACTATGCATGTTCCTTTTGCTTTTAATCTACCAAAGACTGAACAGATATCAAAGTTTGGGTAGGCATACAAGAGATAAACAGGGAGCACAACAGAGAACAGAGGCGGTGAAAAACAAAGCAACCCCCACCACACCACAAAGTCAGCAGGGCATGTTGCTGAGGCAGCCTAATGAGCTGCGCTAATTAAAATCACTTATTGACAGCAAGCGAGGGTGATTACCTCCACCCTGCACTCTTTGCCATCATAAGAGACACTGTCAAAACAAATTACCCCCCGGCAGCCACACACATCCCTTCGCTAGCAACCATCCAGCTCAGCATCAGTGTAAGAGAAGTTGTGTCTACCTAACTTGAATCACATTGTGTTTGTGTTCATGTGAGTATGTAAAGATACAACTGATCTAACCATGTAAGGCATATGAGGACTTATTCATATGCACACAAGAGTGTGTGTTCTTGACCATTCCTCTGCTACTAGCCAATCCAGCTTTGGAGCGATAATTACACAAAGTGGGTTTATCACGTCTTTTCTCACAATGCAATAATCTCCAACGCGAACAAAGCAATATGCATCCTACAATCCAGCCCCTGATCCCCTCCTCACAATAACAGGGACTGCTAAGGGCTGTCTGTTTACCTCTCGCTGATGTCATCACAAACACTCGTTCACCGAGGACTGGAGAGGGGGGCGAGAGGAATGGAGGTGGCAGGAATCATGCATTATTCAGAGTGCTCCGTCGACTCCGCTGGGCTTATTGATAAACAAAGGAGATGCACAGCAGAGGGCCAGTCGATTAACCCATTTACCCTGAAGTCTCTCACTCCTTTGCTGTTTCCACCCCCCCTCTAACCCCCCCTTGTTTTGTCCACTGCCACCATCATCCACCCACAACAACCAGCTCCACCCCCACCCTGCATCCCTTCGATCTCCTTGTCGGTGATAAGTGCCTGACAGAAAACGCTCAAGAACGAAGAGAGGAAGGGGAGGGGGAGGAGGGGCAAGCTCCTTGATAAACAGAAAACACCTAGTTAGCACACACAGCATCAGCACACACACCACGTGGCCACAAAAAACGTCTACAACTGATGAATTGTGCAGTGTGCTGCTGTTCCAACTGGGCTTCCCTCCCACTGATGCCATTAACCTTCTGGATCTGAGGGCCATGAAGTCTCCTCCCCACCTCTCTCTCTGACTCTCTTTCTCCCTCTCTGACAGACTCCCACTCTCATACATCATATCACACAGCTAATGACACAAGGGCCATCATTCACATCGCATCGTTGAGGTGGTAGGGCAGACAGAGGAGGGGGAAGCAATGAAAAGACATAAGGGCACAAGGAGGAGGTGGAAAAGGAGATCTGAGGAGGCAAAGGTGACTGTGGGAAACAGAAGGCAAGACAGATTCTGAGAAAATGGAAATGTAAGTGAGAAAAGATAAAAGAGGGGCATCATGAGATCATGTTAGTCTTTTTTTCCCTCTTGTTAAGTGAGCTGAATAAAAGATTATGCTGATTTCTGTTAATACAAAAGAAGATGTGGGTTTCACACGGCTGACTAAAAGGCCTCAGGTCAAATCTTTAGCTAAACACAGTGTTTTTTCAGTGTTCTTTACAGGGGTAATCTTCTTTTTACAGGGGAGTGATGTCTTGCATTTAGGGCTACGGTGTCTTCATTCAGCATGTGATCAGCAGATGTCTTATCTTAACTACACCCAAAGTTAAACAGCCAATTTTAGCCAACCTAACAGCATGCATGGGTCTCATCCTGTAGATGATGCTAAGCACTTCAGATGAAATGCTCAAAGAGCCCACCTCCAGATATCTAACAAGTATTAAAGAAGCTACATGCTTTTATGTGATGCTGCATTTTTGATCAATTATTTTCTATTGATCTGCAAGCCTTTGGCTTCAACTTACAACAATCCTCATCGTAGGATAAATCTTTTAGAACAAAGTCATTGAAGAAAGCACTTCTTTTTCATCCAGAGGAATATCAGTGCTCAGCTGACATGAAGTACTGCTGGAGCTATAAAGCTTTTAGTGTCTTGCTCGGGGACAATTCAGCAGGGTGCGTTCCTGGTAGTGCACAGGCTTTAGTTTTTCTAAGTGTTCCTGGTAAGGCATGGTTTCCACAAACGCTAGAATAACCTGCCTCAAAAAATGTCAAAATGACTGGCAAAAGATCGACTGGAAGCAAATCAGCAAGAAGACTGATGTGAATCACTGCCACTATTTCTAATTCTAAGATTTTGACCCCCCTTCACCTTCCTTCATGCTTCTAGTCTACTGAATTGGCTCCTTGGGTGGTGTAGAGAGGACTGCAGATATTTTTGCCCTATTCATCTGTAGAAGTCTTTCCACTGCAGCATGATGCCCAGTGCTGGGTGGCAGCTGAACTAATGAGCTTTTAGCCCGGCTGGCACTGGGGAGGCAGACACACAGACACAGAATAGCGCTGGCATATGTCAGGCACAGGCACACACATGCACATGTGTGCGTGCATGCTCACACACACTCATGCACACATTCAGAAGGACAAACCAGACAAAAACACATCCTCTCAGACTGTCTGCCAAATACTTCACTTTAATCTTATCAAACCATCCCCATCAGGCAGCGTGCCCTTCGTGTTGTTTAGCCTGTCAGCATTTTCACCACAGGAAGCCAGTATGTGTATGCCTCCTAAAGCCAGTATAAGGGTAGGAACTAAGGTCAGGTATGTGTGTGTTTATGTTCCTCAATCACTGGGGGAAAAAACAATAGTGTTTTGGCTGTGCACAGACTATTGCTGATATGGCTACATACCTGTTTGTGCATCTCAATGTTGAGCCCATAGGACATCTCATAGTACTGTAAAGTAGAGGAGAAAACATTATTACCAAACAAGGTTACCCAAAACATTTGGTACCATGACTTTTCAGTGATGCATTTTTATTTGTGTACTGATTCACAAATGTAGAGAGAAAAAAACAGATCCCAGATGAAATATGTTTCATTTATTATATACTGAGCGTGTCTCATCATTCATTCATTTTTTAATTGTGTACAAAAAAATTGAGATTATAAGTTGCTTCTGACAGAAAACATAGAATGTATTTTTGCAACAAGGCTGCAAAAAAAGAAGATAGTTGACTAGTGTGACATTTTTTTTCTGGCACTCTAAAACATTCAAATACAAAAAAAAAACAAAAAAAAAAACAAGTTAAATACTTGTTGCAGGGATGAGCCATCTAAAAACAAACTGACATTTACCAAAGAGTTCGACACTTTCATGTTTTTATGCAACCACAGCCGATAGACTGGCTACTGTTCTCATTTAGCTCTACTGGGCACTGCCAGTCTTTGAGCTAAAAACACAGGCTGTGGCTTCAAAAACCCAGAAGAAAGCCAATACTATTATTGAAAACAACATTATCAGCTGATGGCTGCCAAAAGCTTGTGAGCCCACCAACAGATACAAACTAAAGCCTAGTAGTTTGTCTGTCTTGTTTATCAAACACACAGCAAACAGCTTCCATTTATTATAGCTACTCCCACTACCTTCTGGTTCCTCACAGGGAAAATAATATTTAACAAACGTACTGCTGCGTTTAGTTGAAGTCATTCCTTTCATGTACAAACAAGATAAGCGTGCACATACACACAATCTAAGAGAGAGGTCTCAGTTACATCACTTGTCAGATAAAGAGCGTTCTTATTCCATGCACACAATGCAGCTTTTCCTGTATTGGAAGGAACTTTTATGCTGGGTTGTCTTTGCCGGGGCTGATTTCTTTGTCTCTTTTCAATCAACAAGAAGCTCTAAACTATGTAACACGTTTCAAATTGCAGCAATGGAGCAGTTTTACATGCAGGCCCTTAAAGCTCTTTGATAAACATCAAGCAACCATCTTAAATCTCCATTAAGGTTTCCTGAAAAGTCTGAGCGATCTGAATATTTTTTCTGATAATTTATTAATTTATTAAATAATTTTTGGCCAACTGTCAATGTAAAGAGATGATACAACAACACATCAGGTTGTTGAATTTTAAAAGTGTGGCGCTTTATCATTGATTCAACACAAGTTTTTGTGTTGTACACGCAGAGTTCTGTCTGATACAATATAAGAACAAATGTACTTTTACTGCGTTTCATATCGGTATGAATTTTATTAATAAAAGTGAAAAAAATATTCTTATTATATGCAATATTAATTTTCATGACAATGCCTGGACCTAAGAAATAGCCATTTTTACAGTTTGAGAAAAACACCGTCTCCCTACATATGAGAAACTCTGGGTGTGTCATAAGTGTCTAAATGACCCCTGGTGCACACTGGGTGAGAGGGAAAATAAAATTTAGGAGGAAACCCTCTGATTCATGCACAAAGCCAGCAGACCAGTCATTAACCCCCAGTGGGTCATGTTGGGTGTGCAGGGGAGGGGTGGTGGAGGGTCATAAAGAGGACCACAGAGCAATAGAGGGGGGTCGTCACACCCCACAATCAATAGTTGGACATTTGACCCTTGCTAGAGTTTCAGCTACCCCTCCACATACCCCCACCCTGCACTCTCCTATCCAATGAAAACACAGGCGAGAGTCAACAACACCAAGTGGGGACAAATGCTAACATGGCCTTTGCAAAACACTAAGGCTGCACCACCTGTGACTGTTCACCTGAGGCTAAAGGGAGGATACGGCAGTAAATCACATTCACAGCTTTATGATGACTGCTCTTACCATGACGTAGTGACGCTGCATCTCTGTCTTTTCATTGGCCAGTTTATCGTACTCCACCTTAAGACTTTAGGAAAGGAAAAGAGAGATAAAATGCTGCTTTATGGTATGTTTGATACGTGTCACATACAACAAAGGAAACTCATTCTTAATATGGGTATACTATGGAAACTAAAAATTTCCCAACAGGTATCTATAAATATATATTTATATATGTGTGTAACAACAGTATAAGGCTGTGTAGTGAAGCTACAAAAAAGGAACAAAACAGAACACGCTTCCTCTTCCTATTCTTTCCAGGAAGCCAAAGCTGTTTACCTACTGTAAACAGCATTAGCTGTAGGCATTACCTGTGGTACTGGGCCTGCAGGAACTGAAATTCATCTTTGATCCTGTCGCAGGACTCTGCTACAGTGAACTTAAAGCCAGGCTGCCCTGGCTGGTGAGGTGCCTGAAAAGATCAAGATTGGAGATACCGCAGGTGTAAATACACCATCATAGCTCAGATAATAATCTCATCTCTCCCTTGCCACCTTCTCTGCTTCTTTCTCTGTAAACTTTTTTTTTCTCTTTTTGGTTTGTCCTCCCATTTCCCCTGAGCTCTGACTGGTGGAGGAAATAGCTTTCACTCAACAACATGGGTAATGACAGAGGCGGTTCACTTCATCTGTCCTCAAAGTAATGTTACATGGTAGGCAGAGGATGATGAGGGAGGTATAAAGATTATACAGAAAGTTGTGGGATTTCAGTGTGCGCTGCTCAAAAAGCACAATTAACCTTTTAGCACTGTTAAAATGCAACTATAACAAAGTGCACTGAGAAATTAAGACAGTTTACAGAAGGAGGTGATCTACTTTCCTGAGTTCAACCAAAGGCTCTGATCTTGCTGCCAATAAACACGAACTCCCAGTTTCTCTCCTGCCAGAGTGAAGTGCCTCAGCAGCACCGATGCAGACCATAAATAGTAAGGTGTGGATCAGCAGCCCCACTCTGACGAGCTAATTAGGATACTTTAAAGGATGGTGCATTTGCATTAATTTACAAATAGTGACAAAGACAAATTCTTACCGGATGCCGGCCTTGTGGATACATGTCGCGTCCTTTACACAGGAGAATTCGGTGTTTTCTCTCTTTCCGTAATCCCAGTGAAGGTGCGGTAAATCACCGCCACCCCCTCCCCCGTATACGCAGGATGGCGGCGAACAAAGCCCTATTCTCGGCTGCGAGGCGCACACTCAGACCCCGACCACTGGCTGTATCACCTCGTCGGCCTTTTCTTTGTACCTAAACAAACAGAAAAAGAGCACAACTAAGAAGCTGAATCACTTTCAGGAGGAAACGACCGTAGCACCTTGATTGTAAATCGACAGGAGTCAAAGCTTTATGAACTTAACCGGACTGGTTTACTATTTGCTCCACAACAAAACAAGGTTTTTTTCATCATCACTGTGGCATCAAGTTTTTACCCTTAATCAATTTTTTTTTCAGTTAATTCTAATCTCTCGCCTCAATTTGCATTACAGGGGAAAACAAGTGCGAGCAAAATGTTGAATCCAATGTATCAAAAAACATCCCAAAGTTGATACTTCTTGCGCCACACACTCAGCGATATGATGGTTTATTTTCTCAGAAATCTAATGAGTTGTCTTCCACAAGGGGAAAAATAACACAAAACGGATTGTTTTGGTAGTCCGGGAAGATCAAGAAAACAAGGAGCTGCTGCTTTCAAAGTCGACTGCCATAAAGCCACACCACCACCACCACCACCACCACCACCACTCGTCTTGTTAGCGGCTCTCTTCATGTCGCCCTTTTTACCTTTGTCTGGACTGATTCCTTCCCTCTCCGCCGCACAGGTAAAAATCAGTATCCAATCACAAAGCTTAATATCCTTGACTTGTAACCGACACGACAAAACGATAAGGGCAGAAAATGTCCGTCGCCGTTTCTGTTTTTCATACACTTCTTCTTTGCCCCTTGAGAGTCCTTTAAAACCCTCGGTGATCCCGAGGCGGAGAGCGTCTCTCCGTCCGGTCGGACGCTGGAAACCCCTCGATTGGGACGAGTTGTTGACCGCAGACAACTTCAAAGAAAGCGTATATTAGATCCCGTAGTAGTACACGAATCTTCCAGTAAGTCCAAATATTATTTCTTTACGAACAACTGGATTATTTTTTTCTAAAAATGTCGGCCGTTGTGAAATATACCACTAGCTTGCTGTCGGGTATACCCAGTTCCTCCGCCGCTCGCTGTACCACACACAGACTGTGCACTGACACGAGGACCCGACTGCCGAGAGAGGGCTGCGCGCTAACCAATTGGGTTCTGCGATTGAGTGTAGCAACATCGACCAATCGCGGCTCGGTGTCCCCACGTGGGGTGTTCACGGCACCTGCGTTCGGATTGGGCCGCGAAATGTGACCTCACATGTTCGCCATTTTGGATTTGAAGTGACATTCAGTGCGCTGAACAGCTTGTTCAAAACAAAGGCAATAATTTATATATCCGTGCATTGCAGCCGGCGTTTTAGTATTTAAGATTATTAGTATATACTTGCGAGCGTAATCATTAAAAGCTTGGTCGATTCAAACAGACTCTGCCGGTGTAAACAGGAAAATAATCTCACAAGCCAAAGACAGATTTTTATCATTGTAATGAAAACATTAGGCTGTAAATGTGGTGTGTGCGTAATATGTGACCAATTATAAGTGCTGTAAGCAAGTCTGACCCTCTTTTAAGTATGAAACAGGAAGATCACACTTTATGCGCTCAATTCAAGAAGAGGTGGAGATGCCAAGAAAAAGAAATAAGTCCTGTTACTATGCCAAGAAAAACAGGAGCTCATAGAAATTCATTCAAGGCCCGAAGTGCACAGAAGATGTGAATACCGCTTAATCTACAGCAGAGTGTCCTTTGAGTGACTTGAATTGATCGACCTATTTCTAACGAGACCTCAAGCATCTACAAGCCTTCCTATCAGCAGCACTAGGTAGGCTACAACACGTCTGCGCGTGAGGATACCAGCCTATCAAGTGTTGTTCACTATGCTCAGCCCCACGTGGGTCCTCTTCCCCTGTCTTCACTGTTGTTATCCAATGGTGTCTCAGCTGTCTTACTGCGCGGCTTACAATTGGCTTAGCGCTGGAAAAGCTGTCAGTCAGGAGCCAGAGTTGTCAATTAAACCCACGTTGGGTACGGCGCTGACAAATGCCTGTGCTACTCTCCCTCCTGCCTGCGAATAGTGCCTGGAATGGCTGCTTAATTAGCTTCGAATGGCTTTTCCTTTCAGCTCAAACAATCTGTCACTACCATGTGGTAAAAAGAGCCTTGCATAAAACAAAAGCAGGGAAAAAAAGCCAGTAGAGGCTAAATATCAGTTTGATTCCCCCCCTCTTCAACCCCTCCTCCATGAAAACATTTGCTGCAAAACAAAGCTTTTACCTCATTCAAACATTGGCTTGTTTCACTCATCTGTTTCTGCGCTCATTTTCTTCAAAAATTGTATTTATTTGTTTACCCAGATGTCCATTTTGTCCCTTCACATTTAAAGTTAAGGATGTTGTTTGCATACTCCCTGAAACAAGCAGCCCAGGTTTTGGTTATTTGACATTTATCCTATATTGTTTTATTAGAGTGTTTTAAAATGTTGATGAGATTGATTCAAACATGTAAAAATAAGGGATTATTAGTGTCCCGTTTTGTTTTGGTTTTCTAAGTTAAAATAAATGTATCCTTACTTAAAGATGATTATCAAGTGAAATGCATCTGGGCTGATTGGTCTTATATACTATAAAAGGGAAATAAACTTTGATCTGAATAATTCCTGAATTAATATTGACAGGTAAAAAATCTAGAGCAACTACTGATCAGATATTAGAACATGTAAATTATTTGTGAAAATTACTTTGCAGTGGTTGCACAATGAATAAAGCATTCAGTTCCTTCCCGAAAAATGCAACTCAGTGTTATTTAAGTCTTTATTTTTGTTTATGTTCTGAACACAAGGATTATTTTTCATTATGTTAAAATGCAGATAGAATTCGGGCACATTTTATTTTTTTACATAGACCTAAACTCAATTTTATTTTTCTTATGGCATAACAAACTGCCCAAAAGTCAAGAACTGTATCAAATTTTGAGCATAACTGTAGCTAGCATGCTGCGAGCTTTAGCTGTTGCTTAGCAACAAATGTATCCCTCCTGCAGATGCTCTGACATGAATTGGGATAATAACTCATGCACTGAGGGCATGTCAGTTAGCCGCACACTCACTGGGAGAGTTTAAGGAAGGCTTTTCATACAAAACTTCTCTAATGATAAATTACCTTTGTAGCCCTTGTTGTAATCATAAAAGTTAGAGAAAGAACAGACTGGAAATAGGATGAGCACCATAATATTTTTGCACTTTTTAAAATTCAAGCTTCCTGTGGACCTTTCTGCTTATAGCATGCCCTGATTTACACTGACCATCGAAACAGTGTCGTGGATGATGTCAAAATGGTTCTCAGCACATACATTTGCCATTAGAGAATGACTGCCACCATTGTTATTTGAAAAACCAATGTGTAGTTTCACACTTTCCATTACGTTGTAGCATTTGTAATTAGAGTGAACATTTTGGGGTTAAGATTTCACTATCATTCTAGTCAACTTTTTAACTTTTTCTCTTGAAAATGAAGTACTGTCAGTTATTCAATCCACCTTAACTGCAACCACTAACATGCTATGTTGTTGTTGTCAGACATTACACAGGTTAAGTATTAACCAGTGTAAAGCCAGATACAGACTTTACAAATGAGAGTAGTACGGCGTCCAAATTTTTGCAAGAAGATTTGAAATTAAATTACTTACATAATTAAAGCTGTTATATGGAGATATATTACAATCTTTAATATGCTTGTATTTTAATGAGAGGTATGAGAATTTAATTAAAAACATATGGAAAATTCTAATTACTAACTAATCTTTCTGTGAAGGAAAAAAGTATTCAGTAAAAAATAATTTCCTCTTTGCTGCCTCGTGTGACCTCTGACCTTGTACACCTATACTTGCAGTCTGCATGAGTCTTGGCTGCATGTGTGAGAAAAATAGACCAAGACAAAAACAGATACATAAAATCAGTTTTCAGGAGCAATTTAGCCTCTAACAATTTGCCAAAAAACATTTTTAACCAAGATCATGGGGTGTTTCTTCAAAGTATTGTAACAGCAGACAGTGTTAGAAATGATCATGGACATGACTCCTAGACAATTAAAAGAGCATCTTAAGAACCTTCTAAACTTACAGAAGAAAACAAATTCTAAATTGTCAATTTTAATTGTTTATGGAAAACAATGTTCTTTATTAGAGTAACCACTAAAAACCCATTTATTTTGTGTTGATTTTGGCAGCCCCTGTGGTCAAAAGCAGTATGAGCACCAATGCCTCTTTTAAATCTCTTGATCTGACTAGCGTGTGCATTTGTTTTGGAGGCAATTTTAAAAAATAGCAACTTTATTTAATTGCCTTTTTTCTCTTTAAACACAGCTGTTTGCAGGATTAAAAGCGATGAGGCATGTATCTACTTGTGGCTACATAAGATAAATAACTCTAAATGGACAGCAGTGAAACAAAGTAAACTCTGTCTTAGTAGCTTTCATACACCAAGGAAATATAACCCTGCAGATAAAATGGCTCAGTAACAGTAATTTTGTAGAGAAAGGTTAAATTAAGAACGTTCTCAACACTACGCATCTATCAAAGGGGAGGGGGGTCAATTCAGGTTTTATTTCTGAATCCTGTCTAATCTCTCCATATGTTTAATGGCGACCATGCTTGACTGCTGTATTCTCCCATAAGCTATTAGTATACATTGGAGTTTGTTTGCTTTAATTTTTTTTTTTCGGTTATTCTTCAGTCCCAGTATCAGCCATTACCACAAAATATAAAATTATGAAGAAAACGTTTGTTTTTTTTTTTTACAAAAAATCTCCTCTGGCTTTGTTTAACTGGCTAGCTTCAAACTTTGCCTGGATAATGTAAACAAAGGCTCCTTAGGTCTCCATGCCATTTATTGTTTTGTCTGACATTGTGGTCAATCAGACCAAGTGACATGCAATAGAAAATAATGATATTGAAACAGCCAATCTTGTTTCTGATGTTCCTGTTTGCTTATGTAGATCATACATAGGCAACAATATTAAATGTAGAATGTTTGTTTACCAGCTAAAAAGATCCTTGTAGTGTGTTAGGGGGATATTTTATGTAAGATGAATGATTATGCTTAAAACTGGAAAATAAGAAAATTAAACTAGACAACAGATGAAACTCAATAAAGAAATTACTATGAATCGTTATAATTCATAAACAATTGTTGCATTCGTTTGACAATTTGTTTCATTAGCACTGTTGATCTTACAGTTTGTCATCGCTGTCTTCCTCTTCCCCCTCCTAATTTATCTCTTCTGTCTGAAATGCCACTTTCCAGATGGTATATTTTCATATTCTGTATATTCTCTATTGAAATAACCATGTGTTTGTCACACACAGTAATTCTTATACAGAAATGTTGACAGAATGACACGACACGATGTGCCTATTCATGAAACGTATAGGAACCATCAGTCTTTTTTTAGCTTTAATATGAGTTGAAGCGAATCGCCTGCCTCGAGCAGCAGTTACATCAAAGTTTACTTTCTTAAACTCGCTTCCATCCAGTCATATGAATCATAAGATGCAGCAAGCTGAAAGCTGCAGACTGTTGACTGCTTTTCCAAGTATAGAACATTTCTTTGTGTTGTTACCAACACTCACACTTTGCGATGGATGTATTTTTAATAAAAAGCATAATTTACAGACAGTTAAATATGCAAAGTTACACTAAAGTGTTTTCAGCATCACCCTCAACACCATGAACAGCTGACTTTACGAAGCTCTTAACATTTGTGTGCACTCACTCTGACACTGTTTTGGGAAATGAGCATAGATATTTAAGGGCATTTACACATTGTGTGTATTTCCACTGGTTGCTCCCGTTTCCTTCCAATTCTAAAAACATTTAAGACAGGTGAATTAGAGACTAAATTGCTTATAAGAATGAACATTAAGGTGTCTCTATCTGAACACGACGACCTGCTCTATACACACTGTTTTCTTGTATAAATTATAGCAACACTCATGTAATGAATGATTTTGGCTAAAAAACCAAATACATCACAGTTTTTTGTCTGTTTTGCCTGACTAAGTAGCCAAAGAGTGCAATGCTATAAACCTCTTCCTCTACCTCAAATATGGGAAGTTGCCAAGTGTAAAGAGGGAGCAAATTACAAAGTATTTTATGAACACTTGTAAGTCACTTGCCAAGGCACTATTTCAACCTACTCATTTTCATGTCGCTACACTTACAAATAACACTGAGATGGTTTTGGAAAGTTTGCTTTGTGTTTAGAAACTACGTAGTTCTTTGAGTAGCTTTTATTGCCATACTTAACTGGTACAGGTTACACTCAGACTTACATCTTTTATCTAGTCTGAAATAGGCTCAAATCCGCCATACATCAGTTCAGTTTTAAAAAGATCGTAAAGGGACTAACCAATGGTTTGACCCAGTTCAAACAGATCTGCAGATAATAAAAACACAATGACCCAAATTAACCTTTGTAGACAGTTAGCTTATCAATATCATCTTGTTTTTATCATGTCTCAAGTGAGCCTGCTGTTGGTTTGTGCAAAATTGTTGGCCAACTGTGCTGATATTTGTCAGTTCCTGGGATTATGTGTAGGTCCAGTGTAAGGATGTGGGTTATCTGGGGACTGGCAAACATAGCCGTGGTCTCCACAGGCCCACCACTCTGATTCAAGAACCACATACAAACAGAAATTATCATACAGCTTCATCTCACACATTGAAAGCTGTGGGTATGTCACACACACTCGCACACAAACACTCACACACACAGATCCACTTTTCATCCCACTCAATAGAGTCGCCTAGATTAGGCAGCAACAAAGGAGTGGGCTTCACCTCTGGGATGAGGGGGGGTTAGTCCACCCTTGTAGACCTCTGCACTGTTTATTTGCACTGGAAACCCAGACGCTGTGAAACTCCCACTCTGAGGCGCTACACAAATATTGGGGCTATTTGCAGAGGTGGTTTTAATTCTTTACAGAGCAATGATTGGCTCTCTCCACTCCCATCGCTGTAAGAGCTTGACCAATGGATTCCTTCAGCCTCCTTTGCACCCCCCCCCCCACCCCCCTCCCTCCCACCACACACACACACCAGCCCCAAAATACATATAACTTATGTATATTTTCAATGGCTTTAGTGGCCACTGAAGACTCAAATCCGATTTATTCTGCTTATGGTATCACATTCTCTGCTCAAACAAACCCTCAGTACCAAAACCACAGCTTCTAGAGCAAACCAACGCTGGTTCCTGTTTCTGCTGTATACAAGGATCCTGATACTTCCTGAGTGGAGAAACCATGTTCAGTCGCCTTTTGGAGGCCTGTAGTGTGAAAACAAGGAGGGGCTGTGCAAAGCAATAAAGCTGTTCTCGAGATTTTTGGTGGGGTATGTGAGAAGGATATAAATGAAGAGGGATAATGTACTGCTTCAAACATTGTTTAGTGCTTTTCTTCGCGTGTAAACAGTCTCACCTTTGTGAAGTTGTTTGATTATCAGAATCCATCAGTTCATCACTTCATCCATTCAACTGTCTGCTCTTTCAACCATCCCAGTCACTTTTCCTTAGAGGAGTGCAAAATGGAGCCTAGTGGTCTGTTTGGTGGGATGGTCGCAGCAGTATTGTGCAGCACCCACAGACTAGGGATTATTGACGTGCTTTCACAGGCGAGTTCAGGCCATGAAAGGAGACATTCCTCTTCACAATGGACTCAGTGTGTGTCGCGGGGGCTGCAGACATGAATAGAGCCCCTAAGTGTATCACTCTGACTCGTCAGCCTGTAATCAATGCAAACAAGATGAAAGGATCTTATCAAAAGAGACAAACACAGACATAAGCAGTGTCCGAACAAAAACGGGAAGGTCTTTCTATTTGTTGCACTTGTTTGTTCTTTTGGCTGGTGTATACAGTTTAACCATAGTGTGTGTGCATATATAGACTGACACACATGGTTTTTGGTCATTTCTCTGGCGTTATCATCCATGTCTACATAAAATATACTATTTCTATGGGGGGGGGGGTTCCTAACAGGCATGATAAACCAACCAGGATGTAGAGAAATCTCTTTAACAGCCCAATCTGATCATTTGCTGTAACCCCTCCATCAAAGAAGACCCCTTCTTCTGCAAAGAGAACTTGTGACTAGTAAACTGGGCAGTTTGTTATGGTAAATGAGTAAAATAAAACAGAGAGAAAAAACAGGAGGCTCCTCAAAACATCTTGACAAATTTGACTTTTGATTTATCATTTAAGAAACTTGGAGATATTAGCACTCAGAGCTGAAAGGCCAACTTATTTCAGCTGATATGTTATTGAAAAGGTGTTCAGTTTTAATTTTCTGACATATTTTATACAGCAGTAACCACTTATAACTGGTATACCGAAGAAAAACATGAGTGTTTAGAGTTGAAAGATAGTTAAAATGTTACAATAGCTTAATTTAAAAAAAAACCTTTCATTGACTGTTGAAATCTGAATCATTTGTTTGGTTTCTCTGTAAAATCAGTTTACTCTTTAAATGCAGGTTAGTTGTAGTATTATTGTATTCCATGAACCTTTTGCCCTGGAATACAATTGTAAGCACTCATGAGTGTTTGTTGTACACATATTGTCAATTTTAAATGAGTTCACAGTTGTTGATACCAAGTCTTTTTTTTTTTTTCAGACTGCTCTGCTGAGCATTAATGAATTCGGAATGGCTCTGCCTCTGGTGCTGCCTGTGATTAATAAGCTCATTTAGTCAGCACTCACTGTGACCAGGTCGACAGGCCAGCCCAGTGTAAGGCTCTTTAGTGGGTTGGTGTTATTTTTTGTGATTACCGTCCAAGTGGCTGCTGTAAGCATCAGGTCAGTAAAGTGACCTTGTCCTGTCCTTCAGCTGGAGAGTGAAAGGGAACCTAGTGATGATGGTGAGGCCCACTTTGCCTTCACCAAGCAAATGATAACTGCAGGGAGGTGCCAAGTACCCCTTTAACTACTGCAACTGCAACCAGTGAAAAAACAGAAAGTGCCTGGTCCAACAAACCTGAAATTACATGAAGTGCTACATTTATGTACCACACCTGAGCTGCTAGCTGCTGAGTGAACAAAGGGCATGACAGCGACTCCAGAGGCCAGGTCTGCAATCTGAGTCCTCTCTGCGATTAGACTAGGTGTAGCACTTTGTTTAAGGTTAATGGTCTAGGTCTCTTAATCTACTTTTCACTTGAGATGTCTGACACCAGAAAAATGTTTTGTCTGATCATCTTAGAAAATCAAAGCACAGACGCTGCAGTTCTATAAACTGGAAATGTATCATTATTGGCAGAGGTCAACTGCTTGCCTGCTTGTTTAAAATTTCTATTAGAGAAGAGGGGGAAAAGGGATCTACAAGTATTTGAGAGCAGTCTGACATCTTGGTGACATTTTAAATGTCTTAATATGCTTTTTTCATCAGTCACTCAGCAGGCTACCAGAGCAAAATATGGTTTCCAAGGGAACAAGCCCCTACATGCAGAGCCTCAGGACTAGAGGCAAGATGAGGTGTTTGCACTCATGTATACTTCAGAGGGGACTGTGTAGCATTTATGCATGTTTACTGAGAGTATGCCATAGGGTGCACGGCCTTGTGTGCTGTTTTTCATGCGTGTGAACCCACTCGGCCTTGTAAGATAAAAGGAATGAGGCAAATCACCTGGGAGATTGCAGCCAGGCCATCGATTTCATGGGTCATCAGATAATACTTGGGCTTGCTGAGCACATGCCCTTCAGCACTAGGTGAAGGCTATCATTTAGCCAGATCAATAGCTCTAATTATCCTGCTCCACCCAACGCAATAAATTCAGAACCTATTACATTGTCTTCAAGGAACTGGAATGTGGAAGTACAGCATTGCTGATATAATCACACCAATGTTACAGTAAAGTGACTAAATTTTTAATCAAGCATAGATTCACATTTAGACTTCATGGCTTGAAGGAAGAAACACAAACATGGAAGGGTGTTTCTGAAGTCTAACCAAGCAAAGTGCAGTGTGGTTTTTAAGATCTTGTGTGGGTTACAACTTGGAACAGAAGAAGTAACTGTCAGATAAAAACAATGCTCATAAAAATGCGAACTTTCAGTTGCAAACATGGTTTTTGTTTTGTGAGAGACTTCACCGGTTTTAAAACAAACATGCTTATGAGTATAGAGTAAATGGATGTCTTGAACTTTGTGATAGAGTTTTACCTACACGCACGGTCTACTTTGATTACCTCTCAGTAGCACTTGTACTTGATGTGTCATTAACTCACACACTACACATACAGGCAAACAGCCTCTCGTGTTAATATCTTCAAGCTGTCCACTTAAAAGAAATGCTGTTGTCAGTGTAATGCCCTCCCTCCCTCTGTCCCTCACCTCTAGCATGCTGAGTGCTGCCATCCTGCTATCAGGTTTCTCCACACTTGTAGCTCCACTTATCATTGAGGCTGGCTCGCTGCCCACTGCCCATCACTTTCTGACTGTCAGTCTCTCTCTCGCTCAGTCTGAGGAAACAGCTCTGTGGCTCACATGGTGGTAACTTTATTGCTATGATCAATATTCAATATGCAACATGGAAAAAATGTTATAACTTTTTTTTTATTAAATGATGTTGATAATTGTCCAAATATAAAACAAGTTATTATATTGTTGTGCTGAAAGTTCCTTTAGGCCTAAAATTAAATAAATTATGTACAGACAATTGTCAGCACGTAGCAAAGCAAACATTAATATATGGTTTGCAGGTTGCTTCCTTGAAATCCTTGCTACTCGCCCCAGTGAATAAGGTTCAAGACTCTGTGTCTCACTTTGTATTCTTGAATAGGGACCATGATACAGGAGATGAACTTAGTGATATTACCCATCTTTGTTGGCACAAGATTGCGATTTAGTTAACAGTTATTGTTAAGCAATTGTTATTTTTATTATTACTATTATTATTGCTAGCATTATCATTATTGGTATTGTTACTAGTATTATTAATA
>JAPZDV010000001.1:26795436-26842096 GCA_029814665.1 Acanthurus lineatus
GAACATGAAAAATAACGTCACAGTTACTTTGCTGAGTAACTAATTACTCTTACAATGAGGTAACTGAGTTACTAATTGAATTACTTTTTGGAAGAAGTAATTTGTAACTGTAACTAATTACTTTTTTAAAGTAAGATGACCAACACTGAAAACCACCAACTTGTCCCACATGTTGTAATATGCAATGCATGTGTTAGATGAGGATCAGAGCCATAGCTGTTCACAGCTTTCTGACCTTTAACTGTGGAAAAAGTTGATAAGAATCTGGCAGATGCTTTTTGAACCTTGAACCTAGTCAAGTAGCTTTCGGGCCTGTATTGAACCAGACAGGGCCTAAAAACTGAAAATAATGAGTAATCTGAGTCTACAAATTGCCAATATGTAAAACAGGAATTTCTGGTAGTTAATTGTATTATTTCAACCATTCAATGGATAGTTTAACATAATACAATTTGTTTTAGAATCAAGATACATATCAGCAATAGAGATGCATGGATGCGATATGCCAGATGGGTTGATCTTATCATGTAACTAATGTATCAACCATAACAGGACTGATCTATTGTTATCTCAAATTTTTTTGTCTGTGTCATTATAAAATGGTTTCTACTATCAGTCATATTGCTCTATGTTGCCTGCAATAGTGTAAACACAGCAAACAGTATTATTTTTAGAGTGAAAACGTTAAGAGTGTGGCTGAAGCTTTGTTTTGCCATTATTAGCGTGCTACCTGACAAATAAAAGACATGTATACTGGCTTGTTACTGGGACATAAATATTCAAGTAGGTTATAAAACATATTCCTGAGGACTAATCAGATGTGAACAAACTACAGCATCAGATTTATGTCATTGTCTCTTGTATGATTGTGTTTTTCATTGGCAAATTCATTCTCATTAGCCACAACGGAGGCATATTGAAGAAGAAGATATGTGATGGCTCTTTCCTTACATATACACAACTGAATAGCCTGCACACTTCCTCTCAGTGGACATATGTTTCAGCACTATACTGTATTCACTTGTAACTAAATGAATATGCAAAAGAGGACTTTCAGTTCAATCAGGAGCGCAGAACTGTCAAGTAGAGAAGATTGTTGCCAGAGGGGCCTTGCAAAAATTACAATTAAGCTGTCACAGCCAGAGTCAAGAACACCCTCTTAAAGCCTTTCTCTCATTAATTGGGATTTGGGGAGTACCTGGGTCTCCTTGGTAGCGAGGTTCAAGTGGTTGTTAGTGAATGACAGAGCAACTCCTTCAGCTGTTCAGTCTTCCAGGCCTGAGAAGATGAGATTGTTACGAAACGTGATCAACAGCCTCTCAGGGGTCACAATGTGGAGCTTTAGCAGCTACAGAAGTATGTACTTTAGTTCATGCTCTTTGTAGCATCACTCACAAATATGTTTTAGACACTGAGTGAAGTGCCTCTTGAACAACAGACAGTTCTCTCATTCAAAGAGATATACACAGAACACAACCTCATCTAGGGTCGAGCTGTTAAGTTGCTTTGGCAGCTGATGTCTTTATAATATGCAGACAGCAAGCTACTCTAGGTTTATAGATGAGTACTGTAGAGATATACAGTGTCTTTAAAAATACCTAATATCAAGACAAAGAGTCTCCAGTCATGTTAGCAGCCCCATGACACTGAATTTAGGCACAGATCTAAATAATGCTGTGCTGATGTCAGCATGGCAACATGCTAGCAATTTAGCATACTAATGTTCAACAGATATAATGTTTAGCATGCTCACCATCTTAGCTCAGTGTGTTTAGCATAGCATGCTAATATTTGCTAATCACCACTATACACAAAGTACATCTGAGGCTGATGACAATGTCCTCCTTTTGCACGAATTTGGTAATGACCCAAATTAATACCTAGCCTGATGATGGTGGCTTATGGTCACCAAAGTAATAACAGTTCAGACATTGAGATGCAAATCTCTGTACTGAATGCCACTGCAATACATTCAGTGGATCTCCTAAACCGATACCTTTTTTTTTTTTTTTACTAAATGCCAAAAGTTTTAGCCTGCTGGTGGCTCTAAAAAAAAAGTCAGGGGAACAGCAAACTTGTCAGAGCCCATTCCCTGGGGAAAATGAGTGTCTGCACAAAACCTAATGGCAAACATTTTCTTGGTTGCTGAGATGTTCTCCTTTGGACAAAAGTGGCTGACCAACTCACCAACAGACTGAGATCCTTAGAGCAATGCCACATGACAATAGCCTGGCTAAAATGGCTCATTAAAGTCCAAAATAAAAACACTATGTAGTGACACAAACCAAAGGTCAAAGTTCATGACTGAATAAAGAGGAGAGGGGAGATTTGGCTTAACTGCCAAGCTGTTTTAAGAAGTAAGATAGCAGTTACAAAAGAGTGGGTCAGAGAGGTAACAATTAAATCTGTACTAAACCACATCATCTGCCTTAAAGTCATTTAGATGTGCTCCCAAAGATAGCAGTTAATGAGATTAAAAAACTGCCATCAGGCTGTGAGTAGCCAGCAGAAGTAGGCGTATAAAGCTGAAGACATTCTGTACTGGCTCAGACTGAGAAGAGACTGAGCAGTGTAGGGGGATGCTTTTATATCAGTGATCCCTCCAAATTTAAATGCTCTATTATTGTCAAAAGAGAAAATCAGGGTGAAACGCAGATGTCACAATTAGTCATGCAATATAATGTAAAATTTGTCAAGGGCATTTATTTGGGAGCTCTATTATACTGTATAAAGTTAGGTGTATAAATATAAGGAGGATTATTGCGTTTTTATTTAAAATGAAATCCAGTAAGGTGTAGAATTTTATTTTTAAAAACCTAATACTGTTCATGAAAACATTGCTACATTGGATGACACAGAGAAAAATGTATTCCTATTAACAGAATACAACTGACGCTCCATCACCAGGATTTGAAAAAGCTAAAGCTAAAGGCTGAGTGCTAAAAGCTAAACCAACAAGGTTTCAACACTGACAACAAAATGAGACTGTCATCTCCAACAAAACCGCAGCACTGAACATTTCAAAACACCCAAAAACAACATATGCTAACATTCAAGAGGAGGCCAATTACACATGTCATGCTTTCCCCTCTTGTTGACAAAATCATTAAAAAGAACAAGTTTCTGCCATTAACATTAAATTGCAGTTAATTAGAGCAGTAGATTGATTGCAACATTTTTTTAAATCAGTTACTTCTTAGTCATTTTTCCATGAAATGGCTCTAAAATGTAGAAAGATTTCCTGCTTTTTGTTTTTTTTTAGCTCTGGCATGCTGTTAGCCAGATGAATCCTTTTAAATTTAAGGAAAATTGGTGCTAAAGAGGAGAACTGGAACACAACCAGGGACCACAGATAATGTCAGAGCTGTTGTTAAGCTCTTGTTAGGAGGCCAAAAACTCTAAGTGACACCTCTGTGACTAAAGGTACAGCAGCAGTATGCCTTTGCTGATCCATCCCACATCTGCCTATAGTGCAAAAAGACAAAAGGCTACCCATCTCTCGAGGCACCTCTGTGATACATTTCTAATGTCAGTTCCACAACCTTGCTGGAAAAAAAAACATCCACCTTTGGCCTCACCACTGTTCCTCTACTTGTTTTTGCCACACACAGAGAAAACCAAAAGCCCCTCCAGGCACAAGACTTCACACAAGCCCTTCAATGCTTGGTTACTGACACAGGGGGCTTAGTTAAAAATACACTTGCTTCTTTACCAGCATGCAGTGAAAAAAAGGCATCTCACTCCAGCCACAACACTGACGGATATGAGAGGAAGGAGAAAACTGATGGGAGGAGAGGATGAGTAAATACATTTCCACTCAAAAGAGCAATACATCAAACATTAACTGATAGTAAATGGGATTCTGTGTCTCTACCTGGTGAGAAAGAGCACAACAACAGTCAAAAGGTAATGATGGTATGTCGTGCATTGGGACTGCAGATCAATACAAGATGCACATTTTAATTCCTGACTGATAGAATATTGGATGCAGTGCTTCCCTGTTTCCAATTTAACCCCATTACACATCCAGCACTCCAGTTTAATTATCTGACTTCAGTATTATAACTACTCGCTTTGCTGAGTGCCAGGGCTGTAAACATCTTGATGTGATCTGAGGCTGACACACTCTGTGAGTGATTAAGCAAATCAACATAAATTAATGAAACTAATAAATCACTGCATGTGATGGCAATTTTCTCGCTTGTCTATGCTGATGAAGATCTCACATCCACTTTCCTACAATGCTTTAATTATGTGCTTGTGCCATGAGATTTCTGTAAAACAACCCCAATACAACACGGCCATACATAATACAAACAAAAGCAATTATAATGAAAAGAAAAGAAAAGTGGGAAACAAAAACTTAGATTAAGTCCTCTGGCTAAAGAGATTAATTTACTGTATATGCAGATTCCCTCAACAGACATCATGTTGTGCTCCCACACGTTTTTTTTCTTTAATTCACATCTTCCTGCATTTCAATTAAACTTCTGGGCCATCCCCAGCGTTTAAAAAAACTACAAGAACCTTTCAAATCTGGTTTCTTAGCCAACACTGACCATCTGTGCTCCACATTTTGAGCAAAGGTTGAAAAAGCCAAGAGTATCAAGGAGATTTTCCTTGTGCGCCTCTAGCAGCCAACACATAAAAGGATTGGATGAAGAAGTGCAGGCGCAATCTGGATATTATTCAGAAGATAGTTCCATTAAAAGCAGCAGCTGACAAGGCGAACAAGCCAAGAGTCTCTTCACTGTCTTCAGTTAACCGCAGTCCTGCTTTTCAAAACAGCATTGACAGGCTGGGTTTGAGTATAATTGGACAAGCAACTGATTACATTTACAGCTGAGTGACAACGCACCAGGAGAGGAAATGAAGTCATGAAAGTTTACCCTCAGCAATTTTGTAAATCATTACTCTGAAACGGGACTAAGATCACATTTGCTGGCATGGTGCTGAGTAGACCAGGCCAAACATCACATTTGGGAAATATAAACTTAAATATACAATACAAGGAATTCATATTAGTGAGTGGGGCTGGATTTCCTCAAATGATTGTGCAGTTTATGGACAATTTATGAGACAGAAAGTCCCAATGATGGCAATGATGAGAAAAAAATCTCAGTATGGCAGAAAAGCTTCAGGCATTATTCTCCTGAGAGCTGAAGCAATGCAGCTTGCTAACTTCCCCTCAGATGTCCTAACCAATAATATAATTTGGTTTCCTATGACAGTTATAGTACTTAGCCCTGTTGCCAAGGTTGAGTGAGCAGCTTCCCCCCTGGACACCTTAATGAGAACTGCACAGGTGTCACCATAGTTTCACAGCTGTCTGGAGGCTTCTACATAAAAAGACAATGCACACAAGTGAAAAACAATATGAGTCTGAATACATCACAAACCAATAAACTGAATACTGCTTGTTTCAAGAAACAACCAAAGACTTGCCACCACTTTATCTGTTTCACATTCTCGATGTGTCTCCACAATAAATGGTAAGAAGCAGAGATCAGCTGTTAATAACACAGGGGACCTAAAGTCTACAGCCATGCTAGTAGCTCTATAAAGCTACACCAAGGCATTAAGCTAAATGCTAATATCTGCATGCTAAGATACTGATGTTTAACAAGTCAAATGCTTACAATGTTACTTTAGCATGTTTAGTAACATCCAGTTATTAGAAATACAAACAAACAACAAATGATACCGACAAGAATGATTTTTTTTGGCAGATATTTGATTCTGCAGGTATTTACAAGTATTTTATCCTATAAAGAATAACCTCTTGCTGATGCTTGACTGCTATTGGGAAGATCACCCAAGTCAGCTGACTACAATCACTGGAGACCTAAAATGTCTTACCAAAGGCAAATGACGATTGCTCAGATACTCCAGCTTTGACCAAAGTAGTGGACCAGTTGACCAAGCCACAATGCCAACCCAAACATCTGCCAACAGTGTGGCTAAAAGTATAGAAAACATAAAGCACAAAAGATGTGGAAAAAACAGAAAAAATGATCTTCTGCTCCAAGTCTCTTTTCTATTGAGGATGTAAAATTCCATAAAAAGTACAACTTGACAGAGAAGATATGATATTTTTGAATGAATACCACAGATTATTCCTACAATGGGAAATTGAGGATCTCCATTACTTCACTCTTTTATAAAGAAATAATCTCTTACTCTCCAGTAGTCTATCAGAGTGATGCTCTGTAGGTTTAAAGGACAAGCTATTCACTCCATGTTAATAGCGTAAGTCCATCTCTATCGAATGACAATGGCAGAAAAAGGGCTTCAACTGAAGAATAAGAAGCTCTATCGCTGCTACAACTTGAATATTTTGCGCAATGCCAGTCTGCACTCTAAGAATGTGTTATATGAATGAAATCTTAAAAGAACTAAATTTATATTCCTCTGGCATGATGGCATAATGTTTATTGATAAATTTCAAGGTCAGGTGTTAATGTTCACATTAATAAGATCTCTAATGGTATGTCACTCTCCTTCTCCAGCTTTTACCATTCACTCAAATATAAAAGGAAATAGTATGGCTGATATTAACTCATTTAGGCCACATTTAATCAGAATGCACAGGTAATTTTTTTAACACAATACGAATAAATAAAAAAAATAAAAAACAAACAACATTAATCTATCAAAACAAGTTTACTAAGTTTGGTAGAGTGTATTTAATTTTCTGCATCAGAAAATTTATCTATGTACTCTGGCTACAACTGAATGTTTTCTCCTGCTGTTAATATGGTCAATATTAGTAACATTATCCTGGTACCATATATGCTGCACTGATTAATTAAACTGGCAGGAGGAGAGCTAGTTCGCTGTAAACACCTGGTGAGCAGCAGAGTGCACCAGTGTGTTCGGGTAACACAGCAGAACACACAGCACTGCTGAGAGCAAAAAGTGAACTACAGTTTACCCCAACCTCACAAGTTTACAGTAAATAATTGTGCTGAAGTACTTCAGCTGAGTACAATTTGGATGTCAAAGCACTTCGAGTTTGGATTGACAAACACTCATTATCATTTTACCAAACTTCTGACAAAGATACAAGAAGTAAACAAATGGTTGTGTTATAGCTCCAAGGCAAAAAGACCTAAAGACCTAAAAATCCTGTTTGGAGTACCCTTACGTCTTTAGTGTATCAGGAACCTGTATCACTTATATTGCCAGGCCAAATGAGTAACATAAAGTAACATAAAGGAGCCATAAAATTTTCAGAGAGTGAGACTCTCGTCACTTCAATACACAAGTCCATCATGTGTCATCACTGGAACGCATGGAGATAAAAGCTGCAAACAGTTTACCTCTAAGAGAAATCAAACGAGAGGAGTCTCTCAATTAAGCCTGTGACTGTGGATCGAACAGAATTTGACTCGGTTAGTTTTGTTTTGCATTGAATGGCATGCTCAGTCCTCCTCTCTCCGTGCAGAGCAGTGTGTGTCACAGCACTTTTTTCCTGATGAGTCCAATATGATCTGTCATTCTTTCTGTCATTCACTCTCTCTCTCTCTTTCTCTCTCCCTCTGGACCACTACCATCACTCGTCTGAGTGAGAGAGTGGCGTGACAGTGATGTGATGGGGCTACACAGACTGTCAAGATGGATTGCTACCCTTGGAGATTTGCAAATACACACACACGCACACACAATAGATGTATGGCAGACAAACACACAGTCACACATGCATGCATTCACCCATATTACTGCACACAATCGCACACATGCATGACAATACAATCACAGACTGTGCTGCATGCACACGCACACACGGTCCAGTGAACTTCTGGGCCTGTCAGCCGAAGGTCGCTCAATCTGACAAAATGTTCCAGTTGGAAACAGGCCAAGGAAGGCATCATGGCTTCACTGCCTCCACTATGTTATGAAACACACACACACACACACACACACAAAACATTTGTTTCTTGCATTCAAACACTCAAAATCAGAGACACACTAATTTTTTACTGGATGGCCTCTATTTGTGCAGTTGCCAACTCTCAACAGTAGTTGGTGTGGTCAAATTTTCATGAGCTCAATTACACCTTCAGTACTTTTTGTGGAACCACTAATGTCTTTAAGTATGAACATACTCGTTCATGCTTGCACATGACAAAGTGATAAGATATTTCATTTTTGCGGCAAGCCTGTGTGAAATTGTCACACATCAGAATGCCTTTTTCATACAAACACACCTCCATGCCCTTTAAACCAAACACACACACACCAGTCAAGGATAATCAGTGTGAATCTCTGCCAAACAGGGCTTCCTCCTCTTCCTGACACACACACACGTTCAAACACACACACATGCAGAAGCCTAACCCCACAGGACAACATGTCAGGCAAAGATCTGAGAACACATTTTCGACTTGGCTGAGCAATCAAGCGGCCCAGGGATCCACTCGGGTGCTGGTCTCTGCCCAGCCTTCGTCTGCCCCTCCTTCTGCATCGCCAGTCAAAAGAGAGGAGCCGATGCGGTCAGCCAGACAGAGATGAATCCGTATTCTGCTGGCACCGCCGCCTGTAAGACTCAATTCCTGTATCGCATTCTGTATCTGTGGATCATACATTGTTGCTTAGTGCGACAATGTTATCCAGACGTTGGGACCTTGTAAGCTGTTGTTCACTTGATGGAAACTTAAAAAGAGATGATATGGTGTATTTTGAGGACATTGTTGGGTACAGCTGCAGCTCCACCACAGTGCAATGAATAGATAAAAAGGTGTAGCACAGCAAAAAAAGTCCTGAATGTGAAGCATTTAAAGGCACAGTCTGGGATTAACATGGAGACACAGGTGTCACCCCACTAGCAAACGTCCATCCACATAAGAGTGACCTACCAGTACAACCAAACACATTTTTCAGTACTTAGACTGAGGGTTCAGAGCAAACCTTGCCATGTAACTAAATCTCAGTTTTTTGATGTTTTGGATGCTGGTTTTTCATTTGTGGTTTGTGATTTACATTAATACTGTTTTTCAAATGCAGCAGGAAAACAGACTTGTCATAAACAGGGCACAGAGTACTGCAGCATTAGTAAGCACTCCATCCTTTACTGTGCTTTATGCCAGATTTTTTAAAAAATGAGACCAGACCAGACTCAATTACCTAAAATATAAACATCAAAGTTTTTCAGCATTTGTGAATGATTAGCACCAAATTAGCTGAAGGACTAATTAGGCCTCAAGAGTGAGGACCCTGTTATTAGCACACACTTGTCACTGTCACACCGAGGAGAGCACATTTCCGTCCTGCTGCTAGGAGCCAGGTGGCCTTTGTTTGTGAGCTTTAGAGGTTCTCAACAGCAATCTTTCCTCTGAAGACCTGTCTGCTCCTCTGTGCTCCACTTAGACCTCGAGTCTGACAACCACAGGGGAGATGAAACACACACAGACACAGAGGAAGTGGTGGGGGAGGTCACTCACGTACAGAGGCAGTTTATGGTACAACACACACTGCGTCACAGACGAGACCGTGT
Source organism: Acanthurus lineatus (assembly GCA_029814665.1). Taxonomy (NCBI): domain Eukaryota; kingdom Metazoa; phylum Chordata; class Actinopteri; order Acanthuriformes; family Acanthuridae; genus Acanthurus; species Acanthurus lineatus. The sequence goes on from JAPZDV010000001.1 coordinate 26,804,933, forward strand.
CAAAACACAGACTTGGAATACCTCAGCCACCACCAGCACTTTGTTCATGAATTTGTGTGTGTGTGTCAGTGTGATTGTGCATGCAGATGTGTGCATTAGTACCGTGAGAGAAAGAGGCAGTAGCTCACAGTTCCTTGTCGTTATTTTTAACCATAACTGTGGTGCTTGAATGGGGAAGTGTGTCTGTCTGGTTTTGTGTCTTGCTTTAGGCGCACCAATCATCTCTTTCTGTCTCCTTCTTCGGTTATCTCTGTGTGAGAGAAAGGTAGACAGAGCGAGAGGAAATAAACTATATCTTAAAATAAAATGTAGCTAAGCTCCGACTACCTTGATGTTCAGCTGAACACTACGCTGTGTTTAACAGTGTTTTGTATGAAGCCGAGTGTGTTTCTGCGTCGAGCAGTATGCAAAAGGATGGGAAAGGAGAAAGTCTGCTAATGAGCAGTGTGTGAGCTCTGTGCTGACAGGAGCTAACCCCACCACTTCCAGACACACTCCCACATGCACGCACACACTAACATGCACACATGTCCTGGGAGACAAGTGTGGAGAAAGTAGTCCCAGTGTGAGAGTAGTAATTAGACTCCCATCCATTAACACAAGGGGCTGTAGAGGAGGACTAGCAGCAGGTGTGTGGGCGTATGGGTGTGTTTCTGCCAGTGTGTATTTGTGCATGTCTGTGTTTTTCCTTTGTGTACATGTGGATAATTATCATGTGTGAATATGGTTAATTGTGAGCAGTATCATTGCGTATCTGTATGGTAAGACTGAGAACGTGTAGCTGTATGCTGTCAACTCTGTGCAGAAGTGTGCATGGTGACCCTACAGTATGGATGCATCAGCAGCAGGTGTGAACACATTACAAAGACCGAGAAAACATGTTCAAAGACGAGTTTGTTTACACATTCAAAGTCAATGAGGCACAGAGGAGGAAATGCTAAAACTGCAGTGTTACTTTAGTATATCCTGGCTTAACTGTTTGCACTACCTTCGCAAAAAAATAAACCACAATTTTAAGTAAAGTGAATGTATGTTTCTCCAAGACTTGCATAGCACTGCTAACTGCTGACTGTTGAAAAAAGTAAAATAAAACGTTTGACTACATACAGAACTTGAAGTTTAGAATAACAGTTTTTAACAGGAGTGCACCATTGCCTTTTGATAAACATCAAAAGCACCATCACTTCAATCTCCCCTAAGCCCAATTATCCCTCTTAAAATCAAGATCAGGATCAAAGCTGCCGGCAGATCTCTTTAGTTGTAACTCAATTGATGTTATTGTTGTGGGTTACATTAGCCACCCTAAAACTAATCTGTTGGCAGTAGCTGAAAACATAAATCTCCCTCTGATGTCTGTATGTTCTGCCAAAGATCATTTGCAGGAGAAAGAATTCTTTTCAGAATAGTTTTAATAATAAGAATTACATCTTTTTTCATAAAACTATTGTGTTTTTTGACTCATTTTTACCCTATAGCCACTTAGCTGACTGACAGCTAAATCTAGCCAAAATAAACAATAGTTGAAAGGCCTTAGCTGTACTTATAAGCACATGACATCAATACTTTAATCAACTTAATCTGGATTTCCAGAGCACTTAGAGCTTAGCAGGAGCCTGTCAGTCTATGAAATTTAAGTGTTGGCTAATGTCATGCATGGTTGTGGAATGCGGGAGGTCATAAATTTGATGACAGACATTCAAAGCTTTATTCAAAAATCTTAATAGAAGCTTTGAATGTAATATAAATGACATGCAGTGCAGCCCAAGTTCTGGGTATCTCAGTAATGTAGCCATTATCAAATAAATGTGAACTCCAGAAAATTAGTTCAGTTTTGTTGAAACAGATGAAATATAAAAGTCTGTTAAAGATTACTTCCAAGTCAGATGACTGTATTGTTTGTCAGTGGCATACTTGGGTCCAAAGGAAAGAGTTGCACATTCTTAAATATGTTATTTCCTAAAAAATATTTAAATCTATAGGACAAAGCAAAATGTATGTTGTGATGATCCCATGCCACTGTCTCTTACTACAGTCAGCATTTGTCATTAACCATGTTAGAAATACAGCACGCCTTAAAACGACTGGGTGCATCAGTCTGTTATTCACAATATGCGATCACACAGACCATGTGCCATTATCAAACAACTAGTGTAACGCTACAATCAGCCTCCATCATGGTTTATGTCATTGTTATAAACAGGGTGTCAGTCTACAAGGTACAAGGTACAAGGTCTAGCTGAACTGATGTCTGATTAGCCCCACGGGCCTGACTGGATGGATGAATACAGAATGATGCAACATGTAAATGCTACCTGATGGGATTTTTTTTATGTCAGTATAATGAGATCCCATTAGCTTAGACTCTCCCACATGATTTCGAACCAATAATTTAAGAGATTACTAGTCTCATGATGAGGTCAGTAGGTCTGTAGGTTGGAAGTCTTGCCAGAGGCGATGCTGATTGCTGGCCTTGCTTTGCAGACACCTGTGGGATAGTGAAGGGCCCACCCAAGTGACTGCATATGTCTGTGTATGTGTACACATGCACATGCGTATTTATGTATCTAATCAGAACACTTTTGTAAGATACTAAGAAAGAAGTACAGAGAAGAAAAAAGACTGCGTGTGAGAAAGACAGAGTGAAAGGAAAAGCGGGTGAGTGTGTGAGTATGCTGTATACAAACCACAGCTTTGCTCCATGCTGTAATTTACCCTGCCGCCAAAACCACCACTGCTTCTGCTGTTGCTGCCTAGTGCTGCGGCAGAGTTCAGCTTCTCTGGCTGTCTCACTGGCTGGGGCTGGCTAGCACTTGCAGACGTGGGGTTATGCTAACCCTATGACTGTTTGTTTATCTTGCAGCCAGAACCGACCATTAAAAGTGGGCCCTAAGTCAAAAGCACAAAAACAGACGCTTGTCATGTTCGAGGGCTGTAATTGTAGCTCTCGCGTGATGTTTTTATTTTCCCTCTGACCTCGCTGGATAAACTCAAGAAGCCACTTAACATCAGGCTTGGCTTTCCGGAGCCCAAAGAGAGAATTAAGCAACATGCAGTCAAAGGAGACACATTTTTTCCCCTCCCTTTTTAATTCATAGCTGGGAGCACTTGTTGCTTTTGACTTTACCCTATTCTCCTGACCAAATAAAAGACTGGGTGCCTGTTGCTTGATTATAACATCTCCTTGCCATCTCTTGAGATCAACTACACTGCAAACTTGTTGAGTGCTACCACACAAGCTGTAAATGCTTTGTTTACCATGGAAAACAGGCGTCTTTAAATTAGCCTACTGCAGATTGCTATGTGCATAAAACAGTCCTGCACCACCACTGTAGGCATCATAGCTTATACTTCAACATCATCCCAGCACAAGTGAGCTCATGCTGTCTCACTTCCTTGAAATGTTGACATGATAGAGCTCAGAGGTTTCAAACGTCACTTGTGGTTATCATCATTTAAGTTGGAAACACAGGGTACTCTGGGGACACAATCTTTCCCCTTCACAGGCTTACCCTCTTATTCCTCTCTCTTTATCTGTATCTAAGTCTGCTTAGTGTCATTATAAAATGTTCAATTATAGTCAGAGAGAAGAGGAAAGACAAAGTGATTCAAAAAGAAAGAGACAGAGAGAGGAAATTGGCTTGGTTACCATTTTCCATGTGACGGGCGTAATTGACAATTTTGAGCCAGGCAAAGGGACTCTCATCTAGTGAGGCAGAGGAATTTAGTGAGATTAAAGGTTAAGACAGGCTAATTACTTCAATAAGACACCCAGACATGTTCAATGCTGTTGTTACACCGACCTATAATCTAGCAGTACGGATTATGAATTTAAAACTGCGGTTCACAGAAAAATCCGGGAAAAGACAAGTAAATGTTTCTCAGGAAGATCTTGTGAAGCCAAATACCACTGAGTAATATCAATTTATTTTTGACTTTGAACAGAACTGGTAAGTGGTTGAATCAATTTAAAGTTTGAAACTTAAGTTTTTCCATTTATGCAAAATATTTTTCTAAACTGAGGTATTCATTTAAGAATGTTTCATTGAGTCTCCCTGCCTAAGTGTTTACACTAAGACTTTCACAGTAATTACTGTCATAATACAGCACATGAGCACACTTCAGTTACCATGGTGACACTTGCTCACATCATTATCTTTATTGTCAGTGTTAAGAACATGGAAAGCACAAGCTCATAAATCCAAAGTAAGTTTACGCCACTCATAACAAATATCTGCAAACAAAAGATGTGGCAAGAAGTAGCAGACAAAATCTATGCAAGGAGTCCTTCTGTCGAACAAACTGTGGCTTAAGTTAAGAAGAAATCTTAAACTGTTATGGGACAGCAAAAAAGGAAGTAGTCAAACATCATCAAGAGTTGACAAAAACTGGCAAGTTTCTGTCAAATAATACAGCTATTGTTAATTTATGTGACTGATTATTGCTAACTTTTGGCTAGATAGCTACAAAGTTGCTAGTGTAAATTGTGTCACTAATGTTACAGTGCCTTGCCTTACAACATTTCAAGGAAATCATTATTTGCTTTTGACTAAGGCATCCTTAGGGGGAAATTTAAGAGCAACCTTATCCAAACTGGTTTTACATAACCAGGCACTGAGCCAGTTGCGTAATGGGATACAGAATCCACAGCTTGATATGTATCTCACTTTTAGGGTCACACTGCTTTTGATATGAAAAGGAAAAAAAAAAACAAAGCTAAAATTTTGTCATAAATTAAAAAAATTTTAAAAAAGGGAAAAAGAAAGAAATAAGGTCATCATTAAATGGTGGCTCACTGTCCATAATTCCTGTCATAAAAATCAAACTACTGAAACACTGGCAACAAATAGACAAATGTCATTATGTTAGACCTGACATGAACCCTTTTCCTTTTCATTTTTATGGAGCTCAGGCCATCCAAAATTCCTCTCCTTTGCTCTTCCACATGTCAGAAAAGCTCCATTTACATTCTAAAAAGTTGCATTATTAGACGTATAAAATTGCAGAGTACATAAAAAACAAGGCAAGTCATAGCTAGCTTTAGTGTTAACCATGTTCACCATTTTTGCTTAGCATGTTAGCATGCTAACACAAAGTAAAGCCGAGGCTTACAGAAATCTCTTTTGGCAAATTGGGCAAATTAAATTTTTACTAGATTAACATGGTAAATAAGTGGTCACAAGAATTTTATCTTGAGAGAAATATTGTGGTTTAACCAAAGTCAAGCCGATCAATCAAACTCATTGAGACATCACACTAATAAAAAAATGAATGAATGAATGTAACCTCACGGTGGCGCTGAATGAAAAGTCAGGGAATCACCCAAGTCACTAGGCTTTATACTCAGAGGAGAATAAACGTCTGTACAAAACTTAAAGGAAATCAATTTGCTAGTAGCTGAGATGATTCCATCCACACCAAAGTGAAGGTCTGACCAATTGAAAGAGTCACGCAGCTCATGTAGCCAAAAAGTCCATTAACAAGAGTGCAGCATATTTACAATTCACTTAAATCAACTATTAGAGGCAGCTGTGCCGTTGCTGACGAAAAATTCAACAGTTTTTGCGTAATGACAAACTTCTAGAGTGAGTCCTACCAAACAAAGTTATACAAAAAGCCATCAAAATGAAAACATGTCAACTATCACTGTGACCTCAAGACACCTTGGACTCTGTTTCCGCACGAGATCAAGAATTATCGCTCAGTCACTTGTTTGCCATCTATGGCATTCTGTGACAGTGAGGACAGACAGATGGACAGACAGATGGATAGACAGACAGGGAGTGGTGCCCCTGCAACGCCACAGTGGCATAAACGATGAGTTGTCAAAGCCCAAGGGTAAATTGCTGTGGAGTAAATATATGCTCCAGTATGGTGTAGGCCTTGCCAGGTCATTGTGGTGGGTGTATTGTGTGTATGGAGGAAGCCACAGTGGTACAGTGAGTCTCCGTATGTGTGTTTGTATATTTGTAAAGATGTGTGGCATGCAGTGGAAAGTGAGAGAAGTCCACATCTGTTAATAGTCCGAGCTCCACTTTGAAAAATTCTCTGAGTGTTTGTTGTTCTGGAAGTGAAGGGTAAACACAGGATTTGCAGAGTTTCCTTCGTAGATTTTTGGTTTTCACAGTGTCTTGTCTGTGGTGAGCTTCACTCATCAGCAAGCCAACAGACCAGCGTACAGAACAGGAAAGGCCGCCTTTGCCCTTTTGTGGCACCAAATAAGTGACGGCTCTTCTGGTGTCCCACACATACCACATCTAGAGGAGTCTTCCTCAAACCTCCGCCCTCTGCTTTGCAGGATTAGATCTTCTGGCCATCCCACCCAGTGACTGAACACTGAGGCCTGGGTTGCTGGAGAAGGCGAGGTGGTTGTCTGAATGAGACCGCAGGCCGACTTGGCTGACTCCTTCAGCCTCCTTGGTAGACCTTCACTAAGGCTATATTACAGACTTGGGAGCCAAAGGCTGGACCACACTGTGTGCATGTGAATTTGTGTGTTTATATGTGTGCGTGTATATCCTTTTGCGCACATGTAACAGTTTGCTTATGTGTGTGTCTCTGTGTGTTTACTGGTGTGTTGCCTTAATTTCTCTGTCTTGCACATGCATCCGTGCCTTTACATTATGTGTTTAATGTGAACATATGTATCTCTGTACATGGTTTGTGCACATTTAAAGGCAAATTAAGAAAAAAGGAATCCCAAGATTGTTGCGACCCCACAACTGAGAGACTTCACCACTCTTCAGACAAACCCCAATTTTCAAAAATAAAAGAATAACCACCAGCAAACTGTCCTGTGTCTTTCATGGACCAGAATAAGATTCAACTCTCTGCAGGCCTGAGTGAGTGGCAGTTTTGGGTTACGCTGTAGTTCAAGGAATTTTTCATGATGCATCAACCAACTGCTTCATTTTCTATAAAAAAACAAGAGCACAAAAAGAAGATTCCTGAGCTCAGCCAGCAGGTCTCTGAGGCCAAACGTTGACTTCGATGACACTAAGACGAGACCTACTGAAATGTTACATCATTCACATGTAAAATACATACAAATACATGGAGATATAAAAATGTAAAATGCATGCAAATAGCAGGCAGAGGCAAGTAACTTGTCCAGAATTACCTCAAAATGTGAGGTGATCCAGCACATGTGTGTGTGTGCCTGTGAGCGTGTTTGTTAGTGTGGGATGTGTGTGTGTGTTAGTGTGGGATGTGTGTGGGACCTGTTGGGTCAGGGAAGTCACAGAAGCATACCCAAATATACACACACACACACACACACACACACAAACGCTCCTTTTCTCTTTCTCTCTCCTCCTTCCAGAGACGGAAAGTAACTAAGGACGTTTACTCAAGTGTTGTACTTAACTATACTTGAAAGATACTTGGAATTTACTTGAGTATTCAAATTTTATGTGACGTTAAACTTCTTTTTGTTAACACTTCACTGACAATTACTGATCTTTTTATAGCATCATATTTATTTGACGTGTAATTATTAGTAACTTTGCAGATTAAGATTTAATAAAGCTTTCATGACCATGTATTGAAAACAGCACTTCATAGAAGAGGCTGCAATAGGCTCCCACACCATCTCTGCATTAAGCCCTCTCTGTCACTTTTATACTCAGACCTGAATCACCTTATCTTTCGTCTCTCTCATCCCTCTGCCCTCCCTCACTTTGTCTCTGTTTCTCTCCCAGAGGAGTAGTAATGGGATGATGGGTGGGTGGGCGGCCATCAGGAGTTTTGCCATGCAGCAGAGGCCTCTCTCACCTCCCACTACCTCCTGCAGCCATCCATCTCCCTAAGTACACAGTGATAGAAGCCACAGCACACCTCAATGTTTCAGACTTACATGTTCACACTTACACTAAATGCATATATAAAAATGCACATAACACAATTAAAACAGAGTGTGTCAAGTGTCAAGAACGACAGCACAGTGAGGTGACAGAAATGAACTTTTTTTTGCTATCGTAATTATTCAAAGAAAACAGTAAGCGTTTCTAGGCAGTATTGTTGTTGGCGCCCCTGTTGCAAAGAAAACTGGACAGCTTTTTGTTTTCCTCAGAGCCTAGCAACTTTCAACAACATGACATACCGCATTTGTTTCCAAATTTCTGTGAGGAAACATTTAACACCACTTTGGAAATCTGAAAGAAGAAAGAGACATGTTCGTTGATATTCATTCATTGAAGTATGAAACTAAAATTGTCTTAATTTTATAAGGAGTAATAGGGATGGTGTCAGGGTGGATTGGAGGAGTAAAAGAAAAAGGCAAAAATTGTAAGTTTATCATATAATCTTTAGAGACATTAAAGCAGATCAAGCCTTTATTTTCCTGGGAGATCACTTCCTGTGCTATACAGAACTGAACAGTCAAAGCAAGGCTTAAAGGGAACCAGTCGAAATGCTGATGGTGTCATTATCCCATAGCCATGACATTTTGCAATCACTTCATTTTATAATGATAAGTTAATGAAAAAAAAATACTTGTTAATTCTTAGCTCATTTGATTCAAATGCACACAACGTTACAAGCACATTGACATTGTATCCGCACAGTCATAACGCATGCTTTTATAACTTTGCCTTCTTCACCTAACCAGACACCCACACTTGTACTGGAATGATCTCATCCTCCTCTTTCTCAATGTCACTCTCTCTATCTCCCTCAATCACTCTCCTTTGACAAACCCAGAAGCAATTTGTCCCTGCAAAGCCCATCTAATAGCAGCCTGAAATCGATGTCTTAAAGGCAAAGACCTCTTGCCTCAGACAGCCTGCAGCCCAGCTACTCCACCAAGGCTTTAAATCACTAGATTATTGGTTTTATGAGTGTGACCCATGTGGAAATAATTGCTAATGGTCCAAGAGTAACCAGTGGAAAGGTGGGTAATGGGGCAATTTATAAATTCTGATTTTAATACATGGATAGCATCCAGGCCATCTCCTCACTGTTATTTTATAGCTGCTCATAAAAGCAGGCCAAGCAGCACAACAGTTGCAGGGACCAAGCTATTAAAATCAATATCGCTGTCGCAAATGCTGTTGTGGCTGACCATTTGTTGTTTGAGGTGAGGGAAACCTTTAGGACACAGCAAATCATATTGTGACTACATGTTGTTTATAGTATGCTGAGAGAATAAAAGTTAGTTATGAATAATGCTTAGGAGGAATAACTTCAGAAATAGCTCTTCAATAATAAAAATACATACTGTTTTCTTTACTCAAAGCGAGACTTATATGACTTGGCATATGCTTATATAAGAGGCGGAATTTCTTCAAGTACCTGAGATCCTACTCAAGACTAAGACTCAAATCAAGCTAAATCTAAAGCACAGTAGTAAAATCAAGATGGGCAGAGTCCTCATGTGTCTAATACCTGTATGGATCAGAGCAGACTCCCTGTCAGCACTGATCAGTAGTCCATTGTAATCATCACAGGAGTAAAAATGTGTTTTTTATAAAGCAAGCTGCCACTGCTGTGATTTATGCTTCTGGTTGGCATCTTTTCACCAGAGCAACTGTTTCTGGGGCTCATGGATTCTGCAGTATTTGGAGCCTTCGACCATACCAACATGACAGAAAATATATAACTTCACAGACTGAAGTTCAAAGTCTGAAGTTTGAAGTTCAACTGAAATTAAACAGTATTTTTCTGACCACTACAGTATACTGTAGATATCTGATCCTTACACATGTCCTGTGCTATTCTTTGACAAAAAAATCATAAACCATATGATAATGAGGTCACATTTTATATTTTTATTTACGTTTGGCAAGGACTGTAATATCTATGTTCATAAATAGAAGAGTTGTTTTTATACAGCTGATAAATCTTTGCATTACACCACAGACAGACATTAAACCAACGGCCAGGTATACAAGGACCACAGACTTTGAACAACCTACATTAGTTTTTCTGCTGAAACTAATGGCTAACAGTGTAGAAGAAACATTTAGAGATTCAGCCATGAGGGTCTGAGTTAGATTCAGGCTAATATGAGGAGACTGTTGTGCAAAAAAAATGAATGAAGGAACCAGAATATCACACAAAATCAAAAAGTTGTAGTTAGCATCTTCTATTTGTTTGTGTTATTTGGTAGCTTGTTAGCTTGTAGCTGGCAGTGGCTAACACAATGCCAGTGGTTGTAAAGCACACAGTAATATCTGTTTCTATGTTACATTGTGTTTAAGAAGTCATACTGATATTCTGATATATATACCTGAGGTCTTACTAATTGTCTAAAATCTAACTTGACTGGGTATCACTGCATTTCAGTATTCAGATGTCTAGGAAGCACAAATACATCCCTCCATCCAGAAGAGGACTGTGAAAGACCTTTTTTGTGACAACCTTTGCAAAACTACCAAGTCTATATAGCCAAGGTCGGACGTTTTAGGGGACAAAGATGTACGAAAAACACATTTTAGAGTGGAGGGTATCTTTAATGTTTTTTTACCACTTCCACCTTTCACCTCTGTGATCTGAGAGCTAAGTGTGTGTCCTGTGCAGATACCACCTGCTATGTGGCAGCACAGCAGACAAGAGAGAGATAGAACAGAGAGTAATGGAGGTCTCTGGTCTCGAGCCTAATGACACCCCACTCCTTTCCTCTTTCAAGCCTCACCGCAGGTTTGGTCTGCTCTCCTTTGGTCCAGTCAGCAGGACACCACAAATAGCCCATTCCCTCTCTCTATGACTCCCATAACCATAGAGGCGTGTATGGGAGCCCGGTAATTTTCCACTACAGCTAGAAAGTGTGTTTGTGTGTATTTGTGTGAGTGTGAAAAACTTTATATATATATATTTATTTATTTATACACACACACATATAAATGATCAATCCATGTCAAAAAGGTCTCGAACAAATCAGTAAATGGTCAACTAATGTAATAGGGACAAACCTGGGGTTTAGTAAAATAACCGATCCCTTGAGTGGCTTTGAGAGACTGTTGGAAAATAATTTGCAAAGTCCACCCAAAAATGTGTTTTTCTTTTGTTTAAATGTCAGACTTTGACTGTGTTGATTTGAATCTGTGCAAAGTTTGTTACTAGAGAGGTATTTTTTTACATTTCTCTACTGAATGGGGAGATACCTCTGCACTTTCCTTAAAATCATAAGCTCAAACCTAACCCACACAAACTAGATTTGGTGTGCCACAAATTTGAAAACCAAGAGCAGGCAAAGTAACCTGAAACCTGCAGCGCAGAACCAGTCGTTAGTGCAGAGTGTCAGAGTTTGCATTAGCACAACCACTGACATTGTGTCACCAATAACAGGCTAACAAGCTAACAAGCAACATAAATAAAAGATGCTAACAACTCCTACCACTCTTTAACACCTGCTAGTCACCGATGTTGTTGCACAACAGACTTCATATCTGAGTCCCATGCGTGTTTGAGTTTTAGTCTGAGCTTCAAACATGGCTAAATTTTTCTCATGTTTCCTCTAGCTAGCCATTTTGATGCACACAGCTAACACTAACATAACTGGGGGTGTCAGACGGAGCACAGAGATAGATCCAGAATTTTTCAGTAAGGAAGACAAAGCAGGTGTGCTTCCAACCACTTTTCAGATCCTTTCTGTCTTTGGCTATTTATTTAGCATCATTATAAAAACATTTATTCAAAACAAATATATGTCTGCTCTAGTAAAATTATTCGATAGAACATGAGGGTTCAGTATCTTGCTTAAGGACACGTTGACATTTGGTCTTGAGAAGTCAGGGACTGAACCACCGGCCCTCTGATGCTCTACCTTCTGAGCCACAGCCGCACACTGCACAGTGTTAGTCACACATGATAACTGTGACTTCTCAGCAACAATAAACCACAGGGCCTCAGGCAGCATATCTGCTTTATATGCATTGCCACTGCGGTGCATTTGAGTGATTAGTCTACTTTGATGCACAGAGTAAACTTATGGTTTTTGACAGTCAGCTAGTTGACTGGTCTACTTTCCTGTGAACGCCTCCGTATGAACATATTAATATTTTGTCTCCATGTTGCTGTATTTGAAACACAACTCCACCCTAAACAGGCAAAAATGTGAACATGTCTCACGTACACACCCAGACGTACACTCTCTGCATCCAAATACGAACAATGTGTTATATACCCTCCATTTTTTAGACTTCTCCTAAAACCTGAAGTTTGAACACACAATTTCCTCAATATAAGAAACACACGCTTGATAGAGTCAAAAGGAGAAGTCAAAACAGGCCGCAGATGTATTTGGTTCTAGTGTGGTTAATGAAAGCTCTGGGGTAACGGTTTGAGGCAGCATCTAATTCAGTCCACATTCAGTTAGAGGGAAGCCACAATGCTTGTGGGTGGTCCAGGGCCTGTCAGCACTGCCATTTTGTCTTCTGATGTCACATGTTTAGATTTAAGGCTCAATTTGCTCTCTTTCCCTATTCTGCAACAACTAAATGTGTTCAGAAGAAAAGGATAAGTGAAAGGAATCCACAGGCAGAGAGGGGAAGTTCAAATGTAACTATTCTTTTCAGGAATATAAAACAGATGAGTAGACTTAGGCCTTTGGGATGTTTGTGCTTTAGGCCACTATATAGATATAAGTGTTGCCTAAAAGCTGTGAGAATGCTATTCCATTTCTACAAGAAAAATAACACAAACAGAGAAATGAGGCAAGGCAAGAGCCTACAGCTCTTTCAGTGCATTGACAAAAAAAGTAATTTGATTCACCCCTGAGAAATTCAATAAGGCACGGAGATCTCAATCTAAAATCTCTCAGCCTCACTATTCCATCAAATGCATCAATGTGATTTCATATCTCTAAACCTGAACCTCTGCGAGCCGCTGATGAAGAGCAATCCATCTTGATCAGAAAACAATATGATGAACAATCCCTCTAATGTATTGATCTTGACAACTTAGCCATAAGATTGTCATTGTGGGTTTGTGGGCGAGTGGCACAGCAAAAACAATGTGCTATCAATGCATTCTATGAGGCACCGTTTGCAAAACGACGGAAACCAATACATCTAAATCTTGCAGGTGTGTACTTTGAGCATGCACAAAAACATATTCGCACACACCTCCACTGCTCTATTTTACACATTTGAAATAGTGTCTGATGCACATATACACACCCACGGGCATGTGTGCACACAGTCAAAAACACACACACAAAGAGTTTCCATCCCACTTCTGTTCTTCGTCTTGGTTGTGGTGTATTATAGGTCACAGTTATGCAATTGTGTAGAGGCAGCCTATTTTCTGTCTCTTCTTCCTCTCAATCTACCTGTGTATTTTTTTCTTTCTTACTACCTTGCAGAAAAAGTTATGAGTTTACTCTTTGATAAATTTTTAAAGCAAACATGACAAATGTGAGTATTTGTTTGTAATATGTTTTCCAATATTAATCAAATTTCTTATGGTTCTGATCTTAAGTTCAGACAAACCAATCAGTATAAATATGTTAGTTTGGCCTTTTGTATAGTTTGGGGTCTTAAAGATTAAAGAAAATAATTTATGATGAGAACATTTATCATCAGCAGCCCTCAGGCACTATGTTTCTTGATAATTCATTCAAAAAGCACTTGATTAATTATTACATTTTTATTGTTTTGATAGTTCATTGGACTTTTGAGTGCAGACAGTTCAGACTCAGTATATGCTAAAAGTTTAAATGGGTTCTGTCAAACACATTGTTATAACATGCAAACAACTGTTGATTGTCCATTACAATGTGACTGATGCATGAATGTTTTTTTGTGAACTATTCACGCTGTTTTGCAGCTCTTACTTGCAGCTCTGCCTTGTGGTCGACAGTGGCTTCAAACCACGTCAGCCAGACAAGAGCACATCTGCTGTCTGCACACTTTGGTGACCCTATCACACACACATACACACACATGAAGACATAACAGAAATGGAAAGTACAAAAGTATGTGCAAACCAGTAAGTATTTAAGTGTTAGTTCACACGTTTATACCATGTAGAAGTGTGTGGGCCAATATGTATATTTCCCAAAGCATGTGTGTTTATGTGTGAAAGCGTTCTGACACTTTGCACAAACTGCTGCACTTAGCAGCGGGAAGATAAGAAAAAAACTCATCCGCTTCCATTTTGACTTATCAGCAAGGTTACCTGAACAACTCTGACAGTGTTTCACATGCATAGATAAGGATGAGTTCTGTTTGGGTTAAATGAGGGCAAACATGAAGATGACACGATAATATACGATAATAGACGATAAGAACAAGAGATAATAAATTAGTTTCTCTTTCTGCTCTGCATGCTCCTCATTGATGTATTAATATAACATAAGGTGAGAAAGTTTTGTTTATAATTAAATATATACCCAGATAAAAATGTAAATTATCTGACTTACCAAGAGATTATCTGTGGTTGTTCAGATATCATACCAGCATGCAAATTAACTGGAAAATAGTTGGAGACTTCTGTGTAGGATTTGCTCATTATGTTTGTGTCAGGGATGGTTGTTTGGAAGAATAAACACGACTCTACTTTTTCCCCATTTGCAACAAGTTTGAGTAATATTCGTCTGATTTAGCCTGACTGGTAAGGGGAGTCAATTTGCATCCTGCTTCTTTCTTTATTGAGAAGAAAGAGGAAAAGAATCATGGTGAACGTCTCACCAGTTGCCATGACAACCCACCATACCCAATAACCCGTGGAAAAAATTTGTGTGTAGCCGTCACACACACAGGAGCACTCTGTCGGCCGTGGTTTAAGGGCAAAGGCAAATCTTGTTTACAGCGCAGAGACGTGCTGATACATACACACAGACACACACATACACATGCAGACAGAAACTGCACGGAAACAATCTATCCACTTCACTACAAAAAAAACCCTTCAAGCAGCTCTGTCGGCACATCCTGTGTAGATGTGAGCCACCAGAAAATACAGTAACCCACAACTACATGTGGTGTTACAGTTTCTACGTCAGATATCCGGACTGAAACAAGCTCTTTAACAGAAGAAAATAAAAAACAGATAACAAACAAGTTATTTAACATTTGCTTAAAAGCTGTTCTAAGCTATGAAGAGGAGGGTGCAAAATGCACACTGCTCCTTAAAATTATTCTGGTAGGTCTGTGTTTGAAGTGTAAATGGTTTTAGTGCAGCACTCTGGGTTTAGAGAGGCTGCTACTTGTGGTTTTTGGGTTTGTGGGCTTTTGTATAAGATATAACGGTTCAGTTTCCCTGTCAGCATATTTAGGCCATGTAAGCCACTACTTGGGTTGTGAGACAAAAGACAGGCTGAGAACAAAAAGATGGGCCTTAAAGTCACAGTATCTAGCTTTCATTTTGCATATTGTTAAATGTGGACGGAAAAAATAAGGATTAGATAAAGCTTTACTTAACAAGTCCTTGCCAAATTTGCAGCAATAAAAATCAATACAAAAAGTTCTAGCATGTTTTCAGGATGGTCAGCATTTCTGTAAGTAAATAAGGTGTGGATTGGCCAATTTAATTTCATTTAAACACTGATTAAATATGTCCCCAACACATTGAAATGACAGGCGAAGCCTTCTAAATGTTGACATATCTTAGTCATAAGCTACATGATCACCATACCCACTGTATATCCGCTGGAGGGCATCAGGTAGAGACAAGAAAAAAAGGTCCACTCAGTTGTACACTTGTCAGTAAACAATGGCCTTTTTGCACTATGTTGAGAACCTTGTAACCTTTATGTACTTTTCTAGCAAATGCAGAAAGTCACCTTAGAAGTAGAAAAAAACTGCTGATTAGTGTTGTGTTTGTGATCATCCATGCTATGAGGTCATCCATGATATGTGCACTTTATCAATCATGATTGATAACATTGCTTTTAAGTCTAAAAAAGTACCTAGAAGATGTATTTAGCACATTTACCACCTCCTTAGCAGTGACGATAATGAGTTCCAGGAACTCACACCCGCAGCAGATGAAGAACAGCGAAAATAAAAGCAAACCTGTGAAGATACGTGTCACCTACAGTTAAAATCTACAGTAAAAAGAGCTTAGAATATATTACTGTATCAATATATAGTTTAATCTCCACCAAGCAGTTAGATATGTTAAAATATATTTTAGAATATATTTGCTATCGCACTTAGCAAATGTATGTAGATAAACAGAGCATAGTCCACAATTTGTTGTGCAACATGCGGTTTCATGTTAACTTAACTGCTGTCCTTTTGGACTGGTACCAAACTGGAGCCATCAGTCATTAGTTCTGCTCAGTTCAGCTCAGCTCTTGTGACTACCGTACCACAGATCTTTAACAATGCAGTGCTTTCACACTCAACCCACTCCAAATTGGCCGAGTCAGAAACTTACTCCACAGAACACAGCACAAGACAGACAGTCACCACTATTAGGCATGTATGACAACTTACTTAGAAGATAAAAACAGAACCTCATAGTTGTCTGTGGTTGTTTCACAGACACATTCTCCCCAGCTGCTGGAAATGTAAAAGATCTGATTCTCATTTGGATTTCACACATTAGATTATCATTAACTATTAATACTTTTCATCCTTGAGTTGAGACGTTACTACATCTGACATAAAGTCTAAATAATGTGGATGTAAAATCTGTGTCTCATGATTCTTTTAGTACACAACATCTGAATATTTTGGATATTTTACACTGTTGGTACTATAATCCTGTTCTGCCTGTACAAAATGTAGTCATAGGAGATTAAGATGCTTTGCACATGGATGTTGCCAAACAATTACTATTTGCAGACAATAAGTTGACAGTAGCACAAAGTGTGGCCCAGAATCATATTCCTACATATTAGAAATGCACAAACAGTTGATGCCATACTGTATACAGCCCCCGGTATGACTAAAACTGCTAGCAAAATCCGCAAATTAAAATGTAAAGCTGGTCTAAGCACCACCTTGATGAAATCCCATATTAAGCCGAGCGGGGAGTCAATGTGCACTGGAGGGAATGAGAGTGAAGCCAAGCCAACAGGGAGTTCTGCCTCCTATCTCGTCCCCACTCCCTCTTTTTCTTCACTATCATTACCTTGTCTGTCACTCCCCATGCAATTTCCTCCCATTTCTCTCACTGATGTTCTTTTTTCACCCCCCTTTTTACTTGGTATCTTTATAACTTTTCCCTACTCACTTCCCTCTCCCCTTCCTTCTTTCCCGTCATCGTACCTTTCCTGCTTCAGCAATTTTTCTTTTTCCCCATTTCCCTCCTCCTCCTCCCTACTTCCCTCAGGTTGTTTCCTCCTCACTCTATCAGTAGGTGCCACATCTGGCAGCTTTCAGACTCCAGACTAGGCCTGCCTGGCTGGGAGAGAGAGTGAGATAATCGGGCTAATCCCTCCGTCATCCCAGAGGCTATCACGCTACTCTATAACCCCCTAATCCCTCTAATTCCCTCACACTCTGCAGTCATCCTCGCTGTCAGACACATTGGGATCCTTATCGCCAGGCAAGAGCTGCAGGCGCTGTGTGAGTGTGTGCGTTTATGTGTGTGTTTGCGTCTCAGTTGCTTCCTTTTAATCAGTGAGAAATGTCTGTGGCCTTGCAGCCAAACTGACCTGACCCGGGCTTTGAGGAACTTTAGCAAATGGATAAACAACCATCTCTATGCAAAATGAGGAATACAACACTCTCCCTCCCTCTTTGTGCTTTTGATGAGTCCAATTAAAGTGCTGTATGACAAAGTTATCCCCCCCTCCTCCTACTCCTCTCTTTTCTTTCTCTTGTCTGTCTTAGTGAGTGCGGGTACAGATGCAAAGAAGTGCAGTAACAAAGAGCTGAATATCTGCAAGCACACTATGATCAATAAACACATTTTACACACAGATTTGCTGGAGATTGAAGAAGGGATTTGGAAGGCAATAAAGGCTCCAAAACTGGACCCTGGACAACAACAGTTGATCACATCTTTGTAGATATATTGATCAACCGATCCAAGGCACTGGGGCAGGAAGAGTGGCGGCAGAGCTGGGATAATTCAGCTTTTGTAATCTGGTGGAAGGAGGGAGCTGAACAGGCAAGACAGACACAAATGGTCCAGTTCTGTTTATCAGGTGCATCACTGACTGTGCCCTTTGAACTGTGTGAAAAGTAGTCCCACAAGGAATGGCTGTAGGGTGGGCGAGGGGTTAGCAGGTTACATTCTCTCGCTGCTCTCACCAGAGGACTGTGTGATTGTGTGTGTGTGTTATTGATTGGAGCTTCTATTTAACAGCATGTTGTTTATCATGCTTGCAGCTCTGTGGGCGCCAGCCGACTGCATTACTGGAATTTGGCCATGGGCCTATGAATCTCTCTATCTATCCATCCATTCATTAGAGCTGGTTGATATGGCAAAAAATGTTATTACAAGATTTTTTTCCCATTTTTGATATCAATAAACTGGTATGTTACAATATTAATTAAGACATTAACTCAATTAAGCCTAAAGATTCCCATTTATAATCTAAATAAGGCTTGCTGGTTTGTAAAATAATGGTTGTCTTTTATTTGGAAAACCATGAGAGAAGAATGAAAAAATAATGATGATCTTTCTTTTGTTTTAAAGTTCATGCTTGCAATACCAGCAGCATCGCTCTGTACCCCGACTGGTCAGTGTCTGAAACGCACAGTGAAAAAAGTCATGGAAGTAAAAGAATTATAACATGTTTGTTGCTCTTTAGGGATGTGGGTTTACGCTGAGGGGCTCAGATGTGGGATCAAATGTTGGCTACCTTGACTACTACATGGGTTAGAAAGATAAATTGTTGCACCCTCTGATGATTACTCTTCTCAACCCAACCTGATGCCCTTGTTCTGCCAAATCAGGCCCCGCATTTTTTGGGGCGATACAACTAATAAACAAGCAGACTAATAGTTTTAACTCTAAAAGTTTTGCAATGCTACTGATGTCTGACCATTGGTTATAAAATTTATATTACTTAGTCCCTCTATCTATTACTCTATTTATCTATTTATCTGTTCGTGCATTCATGTAGCTACCAGTCCATCTATCTCTGCACCCATCATACATCCTGCAGTCACAGACCGGATGAGAAGAGGAAAGGCTCAAAAGTTATATATGTTTTGCCTCGTACGTCTTCCTTTTTTATTCAGTGTCACCAAATGAAATGTGGCATCTGATGACACTTCCACCCACTCTCTGACGACTCTGTGGGGCTGTGGCAGTGATGTGAGCGCTGGCATCGTGGCTAATGCTAGAGATTGAGCAGGGTTCCTGCAAGAGAGACAGCTCATCAAGCTGGGGAGCAAGCCAAGTGGAGTGTGACAAATCTCCATTTACCATCGGCGCACGGGGGCAAGGGTAAAATTAGAAACTCCGCCGCTTCTAACTCCCCGCTGCTAATTCCATTTCGTGCAAATTAATAAGTGTTTTTGTCCTCCTCCCCTCGCTCCACCCCCTCCCCTCGTTCTCTCACACTCTCACTCCCTCCCTCATCTGCTCTCCTTGACGAATTGCATTATCTCAAGGAAAAAAAGAAGCTCATACACTAGTAATGAGACATTGTTAGGCAAATCCCAAGTCAGTTCCAGCATTGTTTATGGAATAAATGCCTGATTATCAGCTTGAGGAGTGTGTCTGTGTGTGTGAGAGAGAAAAAAATTGCACTGCTGTTGGCTGCAGGGCAAGATACAACTTGTTTTATGCTGTTGTTGTTCTTTTGTCATCATCATTACCGTTTCCTATTTGACAAGAAAACACTCCTGATAATTTGGCAATTCATTATAAGAAATGACCCACTGTGAATTGAAGCAAGGCGTGGAATGCTGCAGTATGTTAATGGTCCTCTGGTGAAGTGTTCTCTTGTAAATGGATGTATTGCCTCTGAAATGTCTTCTAATTTCTACATTTTGTTCTGAGTAAGCCATTATTTGAAGGTGATATGTTCACAAACACGGCAACCAGAAGATTGAATGTACAATTAAATTTAACACTGTCATATTTTCAACCATAAAGTTTATAGTTAATAAAAAATTACTTTATATAATAGTGCTGAGGTTCATGTATGGTAATATAAATAAACAATCAACAAGCCAAAGAGGAAATTGACACGTTTTTTCAGAGGCAACACACCCACCAAGAAACTGACATGGTAAAGGAGAGTATGAAAGTGATTGCAGACCTGTAGCGTAAGAAGAGAGCATAACCTGTAGTGGGAGCTGTAGTTGTATTGCAAGTTTTGTGTGTATAACTTAAACAATAAACCCCAGATACATAACTCCTTGTTCAAGGAGATGACCAACAGAAACTCTAAATATTTCACTATCCTTTCTACTCTATTAGGATGCAGTTTTATTTGGTATGATTTCCTGTACCCTACTGAGGCTCAGTTGTCCCTTCTACCCATTCAGGCCTGACCTGGTCTATGCATGACCTGGTCTATGCATGCTGTACCTACGCCATCACAATGCAACTTTTTGTTTTGAGGAAGCAGAATATAACGTTATTGACTTTGTTCTACTCCATCTCTGCATCAGACCAGCATCAGAACCCTTCAACCGTTGTTGTTAGATGTTTTTAGAGAGGAATAGTTGTGTTAATGGGGTCATGTCAGCCTTCTGTGCCCTTGCTTATGCACATGCAATTGGACCATGTAGAGGCCCACCTCTTCCAACCATGCCAGGGCCAAGAAAGTGATCGGAGCAATCACACCAGTCAAACAAACTGGACTTTTGGGTCCAACATGCTTGGGCATGGTGCAGTGCAAATAACTGCTACAGCTGCAGCTAAGAAGTGAACAATACACATTTTTGATCTTCTGCTACCTTTCTTTGTATGCTGGTCTCTTGTGCTGACTGCATAACACAAAGGGAGGAGAGAAAGGAGTAAACAACAAAATCCTTAGAAATAGGCAATGATCAATCATCACAGCCTAAGCACCCACTCATATCTTGGCGGTGCCCAGAGATTTACAGCACTGATTGAACCCATCTCCCTAATAGGCCAAAGATTAGCAGGCTGCAGTGGAAGGAAAACACACTGGATCAATAGCGCACCAGAGAGAATCAATGGGCTGCTCCATAGCAAGTCTCTATGGCTGCTGCCTCCCATCAGGCATCTTTATAGCTTTGTTAGTCTACCCTTAACTACGATCATAAAACATGCATTTCTGCACTGTCGCAGAGTGGGATGTGTTAATGTTGAGTTGCTAATGAATTTAAACGTGCCATGAATGTGGTTCTGTTTCATTACACTGTTTTATACATACTCAAGTGAAGAAAAGGTCATTCTTGACGTAATGTAAACTGGCACTTCTGAATATGCCATTTGATGTAATGTTTTTCCAACAGCCTGCCACTGGTCTGTATAATAGGATAAAGTCGCGGTGTGTGGCTCTACAAATGCTGAAACAAGTCTGCCTTTTGTGTATGAGTTTCTCCATTTTAATATTGTCAAACTATGAAATATGCTACAAAGTTTAGTAGCTGCTATCAATATCAACAATTTCCTCGCATTACACATTATAATAATTAAATACCATTTGCTATTGGAGACCTTTTACAGACTCAATGATTCAAACAGCTTATTATGGTGCTTAAAGACTTTGAAATTAGCAACAACCAAGCACTGTCAGAAATAGGAATGACGAGGAGGGTATGAGAGGTCACTGCCTGTTAACTTGTTAGACAAGCCTGTGATAATTTCCACTGATAAGCAGCATGGCTGTATTTCCTGTAATGGTATGAGCTGGCACTCAAGCACAGACTGTAGATCTTTCATTCAGCGTGTGCAGAGGCCGGTTGAGCTGATCATTGGGAGGATGTTAATTTGACATGACTAGCCACAAACTCACAAACTCAGACTCACAGAGACCCAAAAACAGACATACATGCTGTGTCAGTCTTTCCTGTGGGAAGCAAAGAAAGCACCAAAGGAAAAGTACTTCAATCAAAAACAAATGTTACCCAGCAAAAATTTACGTACTGTATGTGCTCACATTTCTGGGTAATGATCATTCATGATAATAAATAAACAAGAGATGCAACACTGTGTCAAGCATTACCTAATCCTTTTTTGACTTACTGCACATCTGTTATGGGTTGTTGATGAGCAAGTTTAATAATTTCTTTAAAACTACACTGATCTATTTTTGGCCAGTAACTGGCAGACTCGAGCAGCAACCAACAGCACACTGCCTGCATTGACAACAACCACATTTTAATATTCACATATTCTCGCAGATCTGCATTGTTGCTAATGATGTCATAACGTAACCTACAATAAGAAAACAAGTCAGAAATCTTGATTTTTTCATGATATAAATCCCTACACCGTGCATTTAGATCCTTCTGACTTTTTGGGTTTTAAGCAGGAGATGTCAGAAAAAATACCACAGGGATAACTGGCTTGTGGCGGTCAAGCGTTCATAGCGACGTTGCTTTTTGATCCTTCGATGTCGGCTGCTCCTATCATTGTGATGCAGAATTCACCAAGCATTGGATTGTTCACCCACTAATACGGAACGTGAGCTGGGGTTAGACCGTCATGAGACAGGCAAAACACTAACAAAGGAGAGAGGTTATGGGAAATGAGGGGACATAGAGATGGTGAAGAACATGAAACATAAACTGGCACCACAGCTGATCAAAATTGCTCAAAAGTCTTATATTAACTGCAATGGGAGTCAGTAAATTAAGTTAATAAATTAGTTGATAAAATGTCAATGAATCATAAAAAAAAGAGTTTGAGGAGAAGTTTTCAAATTACTTTAAATAAGTAAATCTTGATGCATGGAACCAAAGGATGTTTGGCATTTGAACTTTCAAATTGTAATAACAGATAATCAAAACTGTTGCTTTTTCAACCCATGTCCACCACTAAAAAATTACTTTTTTTTTGTTGTAGTTTAGCCTCATTGCTTTTTAATTTTCCTGGGGTGAGAAAAAAAACATTAAAGGATTTCAATTTAACTACAGGCTTCAAAACAGGTGTCAGTGGACAGCTGAACTGATCACCTGACTAGAGAGAGATACCAGTCTGCAGGTGCCTTAATAATTCAATAGTTCTATTCGCAATCACAATATCAGTGCTCTCTGAGCCGTTTGTAGACTATCCCTCAGGCCTCAATAGTTATTAAAGACAGAAATTATATATTCATAACACAGGATATTGCTGCTTGTTTATTTATAGCTTGCTTCAATTTTTCAGTGGTATTTTGTCAGTCGACTTCCAAGCTATCTACCTTGCTTTGCCTCGGGCCATATATACCTCTCCCTCCACAGCACCCCCCAATAGGGGAAAAAACCTCAGGAATGGCTAAATTGAAAGTGCGCTTTTTCCATTATTTTCAGGTTCGACCACAGCCAAGCTATTTCCTTGTTTGCTTGTGCCCAGACTTTGCAATGAGGATGTTTCTTTCTTTCACTGCCTTACAGACAGCTTGTTTGGTTCAGCTGCTGTCAAGGGACTGCAGAGGATGCTGGAGAGCGTGGGTAACATTGTTCGCTGTAGTCAGGGGCTCCCAAGGACAAGATGATATTATCACACTCAGACAGATGTGTGTTTCTGCGCGTGTGCATACAAGCAACAGCAACTCTCTGTTCCATGCTATGCTTGTTAAACGAAAATACGTAAAATATTTTTTTTTTTAGTGAAGCAGCAAAGATTTGACACACAATGCGTGACAAATGAATACAAATAAAGGAAAACAGTCATGTGGTGTCCAAAAATTGCAAATTTTGTTTCAGTTGTTGATAAAATTTACTTTGCATCTTTGTACTTTGTCCTTTGCTGTGCCTTTGTTTACCCCACTGCGACACAGGCACCCTGCTGGACACGCAGTCTGTCTATCATCCCAAAATGTTGGTGGCAATGAGCTGTGGCAATAAGCTTTGAGCAAGCCAACAACCAGACTACCAAATGAGCCAAAAAGTGACTTTCACACATTTAACAGAACCCCTCACATCAGAGATATTCTATTCCCTTTCCCTTTCCAATAAGCTGTTTTCACAGCACATTTGCTCCCACTTAGCACTCAACATTCACATAAAGTAGAGACAGTAAAATCCTTGTTGTTCAGAGTGATTAACAGGAGGAGAGGAAAAAAAAAACATTTCCTAAAAACTGGCTGCCTTCCAAAAGACATTTGTCTTCATTTGTCAAAGGTGAGCCACTCTGTTCTGCTGTGCAGTGTAGTTTGACTCCGAAAGCAGCAAGTTGGCTCAGTATTGACGAGTCAATCAGCAAAGGTCAGCAGGTTTAGGGGAAGTGGGACACCTGAGCGGGACTTAATCTACTTCGTCCTTTAAGTGAAGGATTTTAGATGAATAAGCAGGTGCTGGAAAGCTATTACCCACCCACCTCCCTGGTTTTTCATCAGCCAAGGGCAGAAGGGCCTGGAGAAATGCCAGCTGTGTCTAGGAAAACACACACTCACATTTGCAGGAGAGGCAGAAGTTGGCACCTGCCATTTTGACTCACTGATAGGCATCTAATATAACCTCCCTCTGCTCCTTTACCTCTCCTCTCTGACACACACCCTCTCCCCAAAGATATGAACAAATCACAGTAATGGGTGTACAGCTGCAGTGTGTGTTCTGTGCTGCTTAATGGAGACAGTGTGCACATTTGACATCTGTACAAGCGCACCAATTCCCTAAGTGACACGACAGTGTTTACAACTTCACAGTCCTCAAGAGTGTTGGAAGTTTCCAAATTTTTAGTCAATTGAACAGTAGTTTGCAGATGATTGTACTGTGTCCAGTGACATCTATGTGATGTCTGAATTAATGAGGCAAGACATAGGGCTTGAATGTCTGAAAGAGGGCTTCAAGTTCAGATCAGCAAGGCAAAAGAGATTGAAGAAATTACCTTTATAAATCTGTATAATCAATTACAGAGATGCTGAAAGTGAAATAAGATTACAGGCCAAGATTCACAACATTCAGAGTGGGGAACATGGAGGAACAGAAAAGGATGACGTGTGTTTATTTAAATCAAATGAAATGTGACAGCAGGAGGGATCTCATCATGTTTCTGCGTCATGGCTGCTCGTGGCAAGAAAAAAATCAATAAAAACATGGGTTCAACTATGACTGAGACTGCTCACTTAAACTACTTGAGAAAAAGGTTCCACACACTCACACACACACACGCACACGCACACACACGCACACGCACGCACACGCACACGCACACGCACGCACACACACACACACACACACACACACACACACACACACACACACACACTTTCTTGGCTGTCACAGACGCAGAGGTCAGGAAAGCCAGGGTCAAAATGGGAGTCTGCAGAGAGGGTTTGTTTTCCACTTGTCAGTCTGACCTTGGCGATGTCAGTTCATTCCCAGTTGATAAAACCTACACTTAACAATCCAAAGCCCTAAGAATAACAATAACAGACTGCACCATGGAGGGGCAAATATCAAGACAAAAAAACATTTCATAATCCTGCAAATCAGTCGATCAAAATTTCCAAATTTCCTACAGCTCAACTTTTTGAGCTGCACATTATTTTAGAACATTCTGAAGATAGTTATTCTCTTCAGGACAACATTAAATCATTCATTGTCCAACGTACAACTCAACAACCAGCGCAGTGGTGCTTGAATCAAAGTTGTCACAGCAACAATGTCTATATTTGATAGATATCTATGCATAAGTTCATGGCAATTCAACCCCTAACTGGTGCAATATTTTAGACTGGACCAAGTGGTGGACATGAATTGTTCTACAGAAGTACAGTAAAAACTTCATACCCTTCAGCAACCTTTGTTGTAAATATTCCTTCACTACAGTTTTTTTTTATTGTACATTAACAATAAATGTATGCATAGCCTCTGAAAAGAAAGTTATCTCTGTCTCTATATTGCAGTCCTTTAACCTTCATTTTTGGAGTCACTGATAAATTTCAACAGATTAATACTTATAAGTTTTCTCAGAGATGTCAGTCTGTACTTCTTATTCACTTTTTTTGACAAGAACACAGCAATAGCCTTGACACCTAAAAGCACTTGAGACTCTCCCATTAGCTTTCAATGAAATAAAAGAAAGAAAGTGCTGAATGATTAGCTATGTGTTGCCAAAGCAATATCTATTATTATGACTTGGTGCCAGTTGAAAATGAACCCTGAACTTGGCTGCTTCTCCCAAGCAATTTACATTGAGGCAGACAAATCACTGTGTCAGAGGTTTGACTGCAGACAGGGCCAAATGCACAGCTGAAGGCGTAATGGCTTTTAATCCGAGCATGTTTTACTGTGCAGACAAAATAGTTCTGTCAAACGATTTTGTTTGTTTTTACAGATTCAGCCCTTCAGTATTACTTAGCATACTCCAATGGCAGATGTTTGTGATTAGGAGTCAAATTTATGAGGAATGCTGTATTATGCAAACATCAGCAGTCATGAGCTAGGAAATTGGGTGTAGATAATGGATGGTAAAAAGAGATTTCATTTTCTTGCTATTAACTGTCCTTTTGGTCTATTTAATAGTCCTTTCTTTGCCTACAAAGTAAAAAGTAGGCAAAAATAATATTCAAAAGAATAAAGGGAGAGAAGTTGCAGGGAATAAAATCTGGCAGGTATTGGGGTTAGGGAACAATAAATATGTTGCTGCAGCCCAGAAACTTGAGCGTTTCAAACACACAGTGATTCCCCAATTTGCCATCACCCCAGTGTTTCAATCATTTGTATCAAATGTTTTCTCTCAGACACCCTGGAACATCACAGTATTCCTCAGTGTAACACTCTGATCCTGGGGGACGAAGTCACAGTGCAAAACCCGTCACTGTCATGAAAATCACCAGCATGCCTCTTTGTTGTGCTTCTGATCTGATCTGATATCCTGTCTTTGGTCCTGGGGACTGTAGACCTTTACTTACTTACCCACAAATGTTACTGTTTACACCTGCTACATGCACATTACTACACAGTCCTCCATTTAACCCTTGTGCAGAGGTAGCCTAATATAACAACAACACTGCAAACAGTAATATATTAACAAATGTAATTAAAAATGCTGCATTCTCATCATAATGGCAGCAAAAATATAAAAACACCAATCATCTTTCTCTGCAAGCAGGGAGCTTTTATTAACAACAAATAAACTATGTTTGTGCTTTGTTTGGGATGTCTCTGGAAAAGAGATTTAGCTGTCTAGCTGAGGCCATCTCCTGTGGTTTTCCTTCCTGATGTTTACTTGACCCAATCAAAGACTAAAGCAGAATACCACAGGTGGCTCACAAGTCTGGATACAAAGACTAATCAGTGCACGTCTCCTCTCATGGGTGAAATAAAATGGCTAACAATAAACGTAACTGGCATAACAGTGCAAGACCTTGATAAGGTTCAATGTAGTGTCTTAATGTTCAACTTATATATAAAAAAAAAAACAAAGAAAATTTAAATGAAAGCAATATTAATAGAAGATCATTTAGAATGTAACTGTATAACAGAATTACTTAAAATAAAATAATACCGTGAGTCTTAGATTCACCTTGTTTTAAACTCTCTCCTTGAAAATAAACACAAGATAACATAAGATCAAACAGGACCAAATATAGCACAGCAAAAGCTATTCACAGTGCTGGAAACAAACCATGCTGTGCACAACACTTGCTGTAATCAAGCACCACTTCCTTTGAAACATCCTCTAAAGAACAGAATTACAAACTTCCTAAATTACCTTTACATAAGCTCAATGACATAGTGAGAATACTTTTGTTTTTCTATATCAAATAACTGCACACTTCCTTTTACCAGAGAAAAGAGCAACCCTTAATGCTGACTTCAGAAATAAATGAATACTGCACAAGTTAAAAATCACACAAAAACAAATACTATATTCATACAAGTAAGAACACACAACTTAAGATCAGCTCACTGTGATAATGTATGTGTGCAACTGTGCATTAATAAGAGATTAATAATGAATTTGTACATTTTAGATAGAGAGCATGTCTGCAGTAAAAAGTGTTGATCCAGAAACCACTATTTCCTAAGTGTTAAATGTGTAAGGAAACATACACCTTGAATAAACTGTAAAAATCTTCAGGCATTCTGTCTAATTGGTCCCCCTACAATATTTTCTTTCAGCCCCTGGAAGATTTGTTGACATTAATATTTTATGAGAAAGATTTTGCAGATTCTGCTCAACTTATGGAAATAAATGAGCTCAGATGAGGTTCCTCAAGAGCCCCTGCCAGCAAACACAACTAATATACTGCAGTAGGTAACACTTGCGTGACCTGAGCATCACCTCAGCATGTGTGTGTGTGTCTATTTATAAAAAGTCCTTGAATACACTCACTGAGATGTACTTTAAACTACACTTTTCACAGGAAGGAAGAGACTTAAACTCAGATAGTTTTACCAAGATCAATGAAAGGCAAGTTCACGCTCCCTTGGTAACAGAAATAGGGGAATCATATTATGTACACACAGCCTAAATTTCCTCAAAACTCGCACGGTGGAAAGGACCAGCTTCACTGGTTTGAATGGGAAAACAGGCAGCTGTTAGAGACTAGAAACCAGTTAAATCACTCAAATCATTAAACTTTAAAGCAGATGGAAAAAAAAGATCTTGTCTTGTTGTAACATTTTTCATTGTCAAACATGTATCTACTAAAACATTTATACAACTTTGGAAGGTTGATTTTGTCCAAAGTGAGCATGCCAGGCTTTTCTACAATATGTCTTCTATTATAACTATAATACTCAGGCTCCATGGTGATTTAATTCATCACAATACATGCTGCTATTCTAGTAGTTTTTCATCACTCCATAGTGATCAATAGCTGTTTAACATTTTAAGCAATCATTATTTTCTTTTTAAAAAAAAAAAAAAAAAAAGATTTTCTAAAGTTCTACAATTTGAGGCAACCCATTGTTCCATGTTATTCACCATCTGCATGGCCATTTCGGGTTTCTTTGATCAATAATTTGTGGGAATGAAAAGGTGAAGGCGTGCCTGTCAGTGCCTTTAGCTGTTGTAGACATGTGCAAAGCTCAAATCGGGGCACTCCTGGTAACAATAAAGCCATTCAGACTTGCTTCTAAAATTACCAACATCATGAGGCAATTATCAATTTCCTGACAACCTCGGATTAAACATGCGTCATTCAGAGATGATTTATGACCAGCGATAAAGAAAACAGCTTTGGTAATATTACATTCAGTGACTGACATTCTAAGGGGGTTCTTTTTTTGTTTTAAGAGACTTAGTTTGTTTATTTTAAACTGACTAAGATAACTTTAAAAACAGTGAATCCCAATCCAAATATAAATCTAACATAGTCGTGATGAGAGCAGAATTTAATCAGCCTTTTGCAGCAATTTTGCAGAAAGTACTGAATGGTAACAAACAGTGTTTTGTGTGGTAAAATGTGTATAAAATGGACCGTTCTGCATCTCAAAAACTCCTCTTGACCTCGTCAGCCACTCTACAATTTACAAGGTCAACTGTCACAGGTGCCAGAAACTCCCTCAGCGTCTACGATTACAGCTGCGAAGTGAAGGGGTGAGTCAAAATTGAAAGGCCCAATTTTTTGGTACAGAGGAAAACTGTTGTTTATCACAACTTGGCTTTTACTTTTGTTCTTTATTGGTTTTATCAGTTATGGTAACACAAATAAAGGTAAACTAAAATAGTGCAAGATATAGTGCAAACCAAAATAGTGCAAGATGAACTTTGTTATACAAGCTGTTAAGTTAGTTAAACTTGTTTGGAAAATATACAGATTTACAGCCCAAACTATCTTTCTAAAGATCCATCACAGCTTAAAGCCTGTTGTTCTGGTCTGACATTGACCCGATGTGCTTGCTCTAGTTGCACACTCAGTTATGCTGTGCAAGGAGAGATCATAAGCAACATTATTTTTAGTTTTCTTTATCATTAGTTATCTTAAGTTTTTTACATCTGAAAGTTGGTGCTAATCTGACTAAACTGTAACCACTGATCAAACCAACACTCTTGTTTATTACGTTTCTATGTTGAGTTCTCAGAAATTACTTTAGTAAGCAAAATGTTACCAGATCTGACAAAATGTGACTTGCTATGGAGATGATAAATAACTAAATCATGCCCTTGGTAACATATAATATTTACATGAATTCTTGAAGTTTGCAATCTCCTCATATCAGAATTGGATCTTGTTTTTCACAGAAAGAGTAGACAAGTTGCAAGTTTCTCCTTAATCAACAAAATCAGTACAAAGGTGAAATTATAAATCGATTTTCAAAGGGTACAAAGTTCAGAGGTTATCATATAAGGTGTACTTTTCACTTACTGCACAAGGGGCCAGCTCTCTAGAGGGAGGTGTGGTGATTTGATCTACCACAAAGACATTTCTACCCCAAGGTCAACACCAGCTGAAAAATGTGATCAGCGTATGGACCATAGTTACATTTAGCTAAGCTTTTTGATTGAGTCTGAGTCTGAGTCAGATGCTCTGGCAGATCTGATCATTTTTTTGACAGCAGTGCGGTACATGCAGTTTCAGACTGAGATCTGAAAAACAGCTTCACAGAGTTAAATGCATCTTAACTGCTGCCTTTTTCATGAAAATAAAACTTGCAAAAGTTTCTCTGTTTTTTAAACTATATAGCGAGAGCAACTCAGAATTATTATAGCAAATACCAAAACATATTTTGGAAAAAACTATTTTCAAATGTTTTAGTAATGACTACGAGTGATCATTGATGTAAAAGGAAGACATAAGTGAGAGACGAAGGGGAGAAATCTGCATAAGAAATGGAAGAAAGCCAGGAGGGAAAAATAGCAACTCAGGGGGCAAAGAAAGCATAAACACAGAAAATTATTCATAGACTAGAAGTTGTGTTATTCGCAAGCTTGGCACAAACACTGAAGGAACACGACTTACACACACACAAACACAATACACACTTGCTTGGCTATGTGCGCCGTGTTTGGGAGACATCTCTAGAGTACGTCTTCCACTACGCTCAATATTGCATGAGCCTTCACTAAAGTTGAACCCTGCCTTTTGTTTTAGTTAAGCAGCAAAATAAATAGAGCATAGGCCCAGCATCATAGGGACAATTAAATAAACAGCAGCACAGGGGTTTGAGGAGACATAGTAGTGCTAATCACTCGCAGCATTGAGAGCAGTGTGCTGTGGTACAATTAAATCACAGCCATTTATTAAACTGTAAACTAAAGCCTGGGAAAAAAGAGATGGGGATTAGGGCAATATTTTCTTTCTAAATGTGTAACATGGGCACTGAGCATGCATCCCTTTAAAATGGTGAAGAGAGAGAGAGACCTCTCAAGCTCAAGACTTTAAAACAGCACAAGGGATATTTGAAATAATAACTGATGCAAAACAGCGGATTTCAAAAGGGATTTATTTGGTTCTGCATCACAACTGGTGAGTCAGCCTTTATTCCATAAACCATAGCTTATAAGTCTGTTAGGATGTCTACGATAATACTATCCCAAAAAACACTGGAAACAGGGTTAATTTACACATATTTATGTGGGTGTGCCATGTTAGCATGTGAAAACTCACATGTACTGCATGCAGCAAGAAAGGAGCTCGTATATAAAAATAAAATGCATTATATATATGGTGGTAGGACTAAGACTAGATTATCTGAATGGAGTACAATGTGCACAGTACTACAAAATTACATTGAAGCAGAATACTTGGGTCAAAGAGACCACCAGCCCTTAGCTAGTAGTCCCCTCATCTGGCAATCAACCATGTGCATGTCAGAAACTAATGTAAAGCTGGTGTAATGTGTGACAAGTTGATCATCTTAGTTTAGCATGTTATCATGGTAATATTTGCTGATTACTACTAATTCATTTTAATAACTCCTAGCACAACTAAAAATGACAATTACAGAGATAGGGTGATACACAAATGCACAATCCTTAGTTAATAAGAAGTATAAATTATAAGTGACAATTACTTATTAACAGGTAAGGATTAGTTCTTGCATTGTTGAAAACAGAAAACCTTAGTATCTGAGTCATTATTCCAGGTCCTCTGAAAGAGTCCTCAATTAACATGATGCCAGCAAATATATCTTCAGTTTATTACTCTGACAAGTGACAACACTCAACCACAATTAGCCATCCCTTCACTCAGATATATATCGTTTCCATTATTTGATTGTATTTGCTTCCAAGCAGATGCAACAAGTACATAATTATGGCTGTAATTAAGCTGCAAAAAAACACAAGCCCTGCCACATGAGCACCTTTGAAACAATGAGTGCTCGATTCATTAGCATCTGCTGTAAGCTTATTAATCATCTAACAGGCAATTAGCAAGCTGTTACCATTGGCGGCTGGTATGTAAATATATTCCTGGGTTAATTTCTTCCTCAGATAATAAAGGAAACATTATGAAAATGAGCTCTGCCACTATGTAAATGATCTATGCCGTTAATTGCTCTGCACTGTTTCAACTTGGATCAGCAAATGGCAGTGTGATGGGCTGGCACTGAGGTTATATGCCAGGCTGCCGGGGGAATGAAACTGGTAGGCATCACACTGCAGCCTGCATGACAATTTATGGGGTGTTCAAATGCCTTTCGCGAACCCTTCTGTCAAATAGATAATAAACCTTGGCTAGCAGAGGTGGGCCCAGAGGGATTGGCCATGTGAAAGAGTGGGGGAGTAAAAGCAATATGAAAAAAATAGACTGTGTGTGTTTTTATCCTCATACACACCAAATGACTGCACTCCAAGTACTCACAACACCAGCATATATTACACCCAAGATAGTTATTCGGAAAATTACAAAAACAGCTAAAAATACCTAAACATGGCAACTCACACAAATGCGCCTTATTTTGCATTAGCAAATTAGTTTCACTACACATGTGCACATGTCCCATGCCGTTGCTACACTAACAGGATATCAAGCCATGCTGAAAGGATTTTCTGGCAATCTAATGCTGAATTCACAGCACAACAGCACTAATGACACTCGGGCCCGACATCCATCATGGCAATGTTCATAAAGCCTGTGCCAACATGTAGCTTCCCTTCGGCCCTGGGTGCTAATCTATGCAGTGCAGGCGCGGAGAAGCCATTACAGCTCTGAATACATGATGAGGCTCACAGCTAATACTCCTCTCCACACCGGGGGGAGGTTGGAGGACGAAAGGCAATATAATTGAGGCCAGGGGGCAGATTGTGATCTATTGACATTAAGCTAGGGCTCTTAATCTGACAGTTGTCCCCTCAGAGATGTTGAGAGACAGCTGGGTGGGCAGCCACAGTCTTTTGGATGGATGCATACAACATATCCATGACTGTAATTTTCACAAACCCGTGCTGCACCCCCAGTGTCAGTCATCTGCCAGTTTAACATGAATACATCAGGAGACCTCAGACTGTGCATCTTTGAACAATAGACAAACTAATGACTAAAACTTTTACATACAAATTGAAATGCAAATAATACTTCTGCATGAGGTTTTTGTGCTTTTGGTCTTACTTGATATAGACTGATGAAGAGTTGAATGGTTAACTTTGGTTAACTGTTTCTTTCATTATGCCTCCAAAATCTCTCAAGGATGAGATATTGCTTTTTATTCAAAACTAAAAGATATGTTCAATGGTAAGTAAAAATTAAATATACAAACTATGATGTTGTTTGAAGAACAACAAGAAACTGGCTTACAAACCAGCAGAGGGCGTTATAAAAATTCACTATCAGCTTGACCCACTGCTAAGACCTATTGACCTGTCGGTAAACTTAGCTAACAAAGGAAAATGGAGGCAGAGCAAGCATAGTTCTGCTGATGAGATATTTATGACAGTAAAGGACCTGAAAATCAGTGGTTGGAAATATTTTTAGCTCTATGCCATACCTTGAAAAACTACTCACAAAACAGATTACAAAAAGGTTATAAAAAAAATGTGAACTTAGTCGATCGCGAAAATGGTTGGATGCAACAATAGCCCTCTTACTCAAAATGTAATATTTTCTGTGATATGGAGCAAAAAAAGGACCCCAAAAAATCAAAATTAACTGATAATGAAATAAATACTGAAGCTCTACACAGGAATAAAGAATAAGACCACACAGTTATGAAATAGCTTGATAATACTCCTGACATGACACACTGGATGCTGATCAGCTGCACTTTGCACACACACAAACACACACATTCACACTAAAAACACATACACAAATACTGTATGCGTATAGTGTGAAATTCTGTCATTCCTAAATTTCACACACACTGCTCTGTGAAAGAAAAAATAAACAACACATACACACAAACACTCCTGCACTATCTCACACAAACCACTCTCCTGTCTGTGGTGTGCAGCCAATTAGATTACGTCGGTGAGTCACATGCTAAATGGCTTCACCACTTAAGTGTTCCCAAATGGCAGACGTTTTTTCCGCTGTCTTGGGTGCGCCGGGCAGTGATGTGTGGCCCAATCAGCAGCAACACGAAGCCCTTGTATATTTAAATATGTGTGACTACAGGGCATGTTATTCTCCCCACATGTTCACTGGTCTGCCTGTAGAGCGTACTGATTTATTGACGCTCAGTGACATGGGGAGGAGATAGCAGATAGCGTAGCGGGAATCCAATGCACCACAACTGATGTGAAAAGCAGCCCAGAGTCTGAAATCATTTGCAGTTGCACTCCCAAGGCCCAAGTGATTTAAAGAGACATACTTCAGAGGGCCTCGGTGCCTGGCAGGGGAATGTAGTCACATCACATAAGAACCAAAGACATGCAAATAAATGCTGGGCCAGTGGAATCAATCCAGGCACATCACTGTTTCAAGGTTTTATTTGGAGTCCAAGATACTTCATAGAGGGCTATTGAGTTTCATTTTGTACAGCTCTCACGCCTACATCACAGCATGTTTGAACATTATTTAATGGCACAAGTACCTTGAACTGTCACGCTGAACTGGAAAAATTTCCCATGTATCTAAAAACAGGCTCATTTGTGACAGCCACATTGACGGAAACTTCAACCTCTCCTTTTAAAATCCTCTACCGTGCAATCAATGTGGAGTTTGAGTAATGCCAGGCCCATTAGAGCCGACCAAATTGCTGCAGGAGGCAGGGTAAGAGTGTCATCTATTGTGGGAAACGATTGCTTAATATAGCAGCAGGGGCTTGAAGGAGTGCTTACCAGAGCACAATCCACTAAAATCAATAGCAACAGTCAGGCTATATTGTTTCAAACGAGGAAAAAGTGCGGCTACGATAAAAAGCACTCAATATTGGTGTCTGGGCTGGTGAGACGCTGAGTCAGGAGTCAGGAGTAAGTAATGTAGTGCTGGAGGGAAAGATGGAGGGAGGTAGGAGAGGAGGGATAAAGGAGGGAAATACACTCTGAGCAAGCTCCATCCATCTAGAAAGTCAGTAAACTTTTCAGGTTACACACATCATCCATCCCATCTATCTGTTTTCTGTTATACAATTAGTGAGCTTTGGTATTTTTTCAATTTTATTTATAATTTTTCCATTTAGATGGGGAGGTTGACACAATACTGCAGCTTTCCAGGAACAGTCTGTCTCTCAATGACAGAGATTGAGCATTACATGTGACAAAAGCGGGCCTGCATACAGTTTATGTTGTAATAACACTGGTCCCTGACTTTGTCCGCCTGCTGTTTAATGCTTAGGAGGTGATGAGCAGCCAGTTTACCTGAGCTTCTTTGTGTTTAAAACAGCTGCTGACTGAATATAAACTTTTAAACCAAAACAATGGGCTGAAAGATGCTAAAGCAGTCTAAAGTGGTAAAAGGAACTAATAACATTCTCTGTACATTTGTCAATATAAATGACTCACTCAACAATAAACATCCATTATTTTTACGACAGTTGAAAATGACTAGCACAGTTTTTGAGCTCATGGTTACAAAATAAAAACACTAATTGTTAAAAGAAGATGCAACACAAACTGTAAATGTCTATGACGACCTGACCTGTTCCTTATGATGTTTTACTTCATTATGACCTAATTCCTATTTCTCTAATGAAATAGACATATAAACATAACAGCGGGGCTTGAGGACCTGTTGCATCAAAATATTGTGCAGTTGGGTGATAATGTTTGATTTGAGTTTTTCATGTGACATTTGAAATTCGCCTATATACAAAATGAATTGCATTTTGTTGTAATTTTAGCATCCAATAATAATCTTACAACAACTAATATTGATGTTTTCTTTAGTTAGATAGTCTTGTTGTTGTTCCACCAGCCTTTAGTTGTAAATGTTGTCTTATTCATTAAAAGGTATTTCCAGTACTTCTCATGTTTGTTTGTATCCAACTTTCTCCCAATGCTCCTAGATGACATGAAGACATGTTGCTTCAGAAGTGAATTTCAGTGGTAAA
Organism: Acanthurus lineatus; assembly: GCA_029814665.1. Taxonomy (NCBI): domain Eukaryota; kingdom Metazoa; phylum Chordata; class Actinopteri; order Acanthuriformes; family Acanthuridae; genus Acanthurus; species Acanthurus lineatus. The sequence continues at coordinate 26,841,232 of JAPZDV010000001.1, forward strand.
TAACCAGTACTGAATCCACAAAACACAGTTCCATTGTGTTTCTCCCCTCCTGGTTTGTGTGTTTTGACTGTGGGCAACATCTCTTTCAGCTACAGCCTTGAGTCCAGCTCACCTCATCAGTATGTATGTGCCCTCTTCATCCCCCAACAACAACAGAGGCAGCAGGATGAGAGAGTGAACAGGATCCCTCAATAAAACAGAGCTGGATGGGGCCTTGTGAAGCCACATTCCCTTCATTCTAGACCTGATTTGTTGAGCGCAGACAGTGGACTCTTCAAAGGCAGGGAACATTCCTGCAGGCCTCCTCAGATCTGAGACTAGGCTGCCCTCACTGCACCCACCATACACACCCACATATATTCTCACACACAGAGGCAAAAACACACACACACATGCACACCCACACACACACACACACACATACACACAGTATCTCCTGTATATCAGTGCAAACACAATTTTCAATCCCTTATTTACTCTCCTCACCTGTCAGAGCCAAACAGAAGAAAGTTTATCGGTGTGGATCATGTTCGGTATGTGTGTCTTTGTTTGTCTGTATCTTCATGCCTGGATGATTTAGTATTTACATTTTGGAATGTCACCGATTGTCTATCATAGAGATTAAAGCAAAAAAGAGTAAAAAATCTTTTGACTGAACATTTTTTTCGGGCTAAGTCATATTCCTTGTTTGTAATTTGCTACAAGTTGCACAGGTCACAGGGCCACATTAGCCGTTGATGCTTGCCAAACATATTACAAAATATGTAAATCACAAACAGAAAAAAGGAAGAAACCTTGACTGACCTTTTCAGCTGTTTATCTTAAAAAATGCACGTCTGTGAGGGTATTTTTCACTTTTCATGAT
>JAPZDV010000001.1:26842422-26891607 GCA_029814665.1 Acanthurus lineatus
TTGTTTGACATTTAAACTTTTTTAAACTCAATTTATATTTTATGATTATGATTATTTGTCAAGATATAACTGAAACAAAATCACTGGTAAAAACAGTTTTCATATATAATTATATAATTTACAAATTTTGGGGCCCTGGGTTTGGTTTGTAATTATATAAACTACAAACTGTACCTTTCAAGATACTTAAAAAAAATGTGCATTTTTTAGGGCAAAGACTCACGCAGTCAGTTTGAGACTAGGCTAATGACATTAGACTAATAAAAAATACACCAAAAGAAAATTGTTGTCATTAGAGTCTTGTCTGAGTAAAAAGCCGAATCTGAAAGACAATATTGATGAGATCTTTTTCCCTTTTTGAGTAAGGATGTCTTTACAGGAGGTGCTGTCAGCCTGCGGCTCCTCGGCTTCACAATGAATAAATTCATCCCAGTTGAGTGAGACAACATTCTTGAATGTCATCTGAGACATTTTCCACTTTTCATCATTGCTTCTGCTTCAATCACCACTCAGTAATTAATATTTAACAAGATACTGTAGCTGTTCAGTAAAAGTGACAGGTGTACATTCATTTTCTAACCAAAAAAAAATCAGTGCATAGCCTGAGAGTGCATGACTACGTGCTGCTCACTATAAGCAGATTAGTGGTAGTTCTGCCGGTGCATGGAGACAGCTCTAACAGCATATTAGCCCTGTTGCTTTGTTTACCTCAGGGCTCAGCTTTCCTAAAGGCTACTAAATTAGCATTAGCAAGTGCAGCAATACACAATTAAGCCCAGTCTGCTCCATGTCACAGGCAGATCAACACCATGCAAAGTCATGCTAATTGGCTTAGCACTAAGCCTGTTTGAAGTGTGCTTATGACTGATGCACAAATCTGGTCTCATCAAAGGGATGCCCAGGCAGACTAACCTTCGCTTTAGTCGAACACTAGTGATTGATTCATTCGGGAGCTACTCTGCAGTTGATTATTGAGGTTCATCAATGAGGCAGCAAGGTTGTGGTGAGGGACTATCAATTCAAAATCACAGCTGAGGAAATCTGTGTGAGTGACGTAAATGAGAATTTCCTTTCCCTCAACAATTACTGAAGTATCTTCTGAGCATAGCACAAAATCTCTGATTACTCTGTTAAGCACTGACAGAGAAAACAGGCCGTATAAACTGAGGTATGTTTTGTTCTAATAAAAGGCCACATAAAATAATAAACCAATTTGTAATTTTTTTTTGTTAGCATATATTCCAGCAAACCATAGAGTACTATAAACATTGAAATATCCCACTTTTTACCTATTTCTGTTAGGATATTTCCAGAAGACTTTTAAGGACATTAAATGGGATCTGTATCTGTGGGACTGCCTCTTTAATGTCTCTTAACCTGCCAAATATGTGTATTACAATCAACATTTTTCAAAATTTATTTGAAAGGGATGATATGTAGAGGTGTGAAAATGGAGAAACTCTTGCTTGATCTCCTCTTGTCTGCCAACACGCTGACAGCATCTACCTTGCCGGGAACATATTAGCATTCCTGCAGCGCACAACAATCCCAATACTCCTTGTTGGGTCAAAGAAATCAAAGTGGTGCACATCTGAGGAATATCAGAGAGGTAACGCATAGATTAGTGCCCACAGGTTGTATCTCTAATTAAAGAATAAGAGGGAAAATGGTGCTTGGCTGCTCTCTAAGGATGAGCTGCTGTCAAGTGATTGGCTTCAGGTAATCAATAGACTCCCTGGTAGGGCTTTGGGATTGGACCCTCACTTCTGAATTCTGAATTTTAAAAAAAAGTTTCTCAGTGAAGAGAATGAATATCCACTTGTTTAGTTTTTTGGGGTGGTGAAGTGGGGAAAAACGTATGAAAATATGAAAAATATAATGAAAAAAGGGCTAATGATTAGAGCAACATGATGTGCTTACACAAATCTGACTTATCTTTAAGAAGGCTAACTAACTCTTATTATGTATGTAAATTTAGTGAACAGCTCTTGAATAAGATCAATGAATCAATCAATGAATAAAAAGTAATTAAACATTTTACACCTAAAGCAGAAAAATAACTGTTGAACAGTTGCCTGCTCTGTTAAATATATTAATCAAAGCCATAGAAAGTTACATTTATCTTATTAAATACTGAACATTCTCTCTCCAAGGTATTCAACAACTTTCCCTCTAGTCAGATACATAAGTTTCTTAAAAAATGAGTGCAAAAGGTCCAGGTTTTAAATAATCCTAAGTGCAACACATGATCTTAATGTTAATTTACCAAAAATTGTCTGTTCTATTGCATTTATCACATAAATTATTTATTGTATAGCATGTACCCCACCAACCTTTTTAATGTCTTTTAAAGGTTTATTATCATTTATCTGTTTTTTTAACGTCTTTACACTTGCCACCTGAGCTTTTTTATTGTGCCAACACCAAATTTGTTAATATCAATTCATATCAATCAATATGTATATTGACAATTGATGTAAGTACTAAATGAATTGTAAAAGATGTTGTTCTAGTGATGCACACACAAATACTTAAGCTCTTTAACATTTTTTCATGACATCGTTCTTCTAGTTTTTTTGGCTGGCCTTTGACTTGATTGTTGCCTCTTTGTTAACTGCTCTCATCAGCTTTGTTTCAAAATACAATGGGCAGCTTTTAAAAGCTAAAAAAAAAAGAAAAACAGCTCTATGTTTTCCACAACCACGGCCACCTTGTGAGTTACTTTCAGTTCCACTTTGTCATCTGTCAGGGTTAGGAAAGAAATCTCCTGTCTTACTTTTTGTCACTGATTTACTTCCTGTGTAGTCTTTCCAGACACTGAGCCACTAACCCCCCCGCTCCCTGTTTAAATCATCACTTGAATGCCCCGTGCACATGGATAGTCATGTGACATGCTGTTTCAGGTATGTTAGTGTTGACACAGATTATTTCTGATAAGGCGTTAAAATGCTTGACTGGGCAGAGATTGATTTATTTTTAAAGCTGATTAAAAATAAAACTTTGTTGTGCGAATGTAACAATAGATCCACCAGGTGGCCAGAAACATCATTCAAAATAAATGAAACTATTGTTGGATGTGTAAATAGGAAAATGTCAATGTTGTATTTTCAGCTTTTTTACACTACACCCAAGAAGCCAAAATCTACACCATACTGTAAGTTTTGTATTTAAAAATAATCTAAATATTCAGTTTGAAAGTAAGGTTGTTTTACACTCAATCTGACTGACATCTCCAGCAGGGTGTGTAGTTCAGCAAAACATGGTAATTATAGTGGTTCAAAATTAGACACCTCAAAACAATTGTTCCATTATTTGATATATTTCCCACAACTATTCATCAACCTGAAACTCCAGTATGCAGACAGTCTAATAGCTGGGAAATGAAAGTAGACAGTTGTGGCAGCCAAACATGTGGATGATGGCAGGATTGTTAGAGACCACCTAGTGCAGCCCTCCAATGTAAGAAATGTCTGAATCCTGTCTGCTGGCATAACAAAGCCCTTCAGACACACAAGCCAGGACTGAGGTAATACGATGGGAGCAAAAAAAAAGGTCTCCTTGTAAACCTCTCCCCTCTCCTATTTATCCCACAAACCCCTGCTGTGATCAGTGAACGCATCCTCAGGGACGCCGGCAACAACAGAGCAGGTAATTCTCCCACAGCCCCCCGAGTCCGTCATGTCTACAGTGCAAAATAAGTCGGTTGTCCCAATAGAATTGACCCAGATTTAGACCCAACACTTCAACCTTTTCTATCCTCTGTAAAAAGACATTATTTGTTACCTAATGTGCACTAATGGCCCTGCATGAAGGCGGAAATGCGAAGCCAGACAGGAGACCAAGGTAAAGGATTAAAGCGTGGGCAAGGATCAGATGCAGCCTTATTTACAACTGACAATGTTTTTCTGTGGAGAAGCCAGCCGTAATTTGCTTCTTAATAACTGACTTCCACCACCATGTTCAAATCCCCCCGAGAGGCTTTTGTGGTTTGTTCGCAAGATGTCTCCACTGCCTGCACTGCAAATTAGCCTTTTAGAAAGGCAACTCACCTTCCGGCCACAGCTTGCAACAGACAAGGTCCTTTTTTTTTTTTTTTTCTTCTTACCCTGTGCCTTTCTACTTCTATCTGCCAGTAATAACCTTCAACTAACCTTTAAACCACTGTGAATAATTTAAATCCTATTTTCATATCAATGGAGGAGTCAAGCCAGGCAATTATCTTTTATCTGTGTACTTTGCTGTCGGAGCAAAGCATAATAAAGTCTTCCCAAGAGAGAAAGAGAGAGAGAGAGGGAGGGGGAGAGAGAGAGAAGGAGAAAGAGACGAGGCATAGATAGTGCAGAAAAGCCATAGGCCATAAGAGCTTACTGGGGGAAGATAGGAGAAAAAGTTGATGAGAAAGGAAGACAGCAAGAGAATAACAGAAAGAATAGGAACAGAGTGTGGACGCTTGTAATGCTATCTGGAAGACTAATGAAAGGAATGAATAATTCACTAATGAGCAGCAGATCTGTCACGGAAAGAAACACTGCTTACATCTGCACTGGTTTCCGGGAAGAGGATGTGGTGGCTGCCGCATGTGTGGTTTGGTGGCTGATGGAAGACAGTAAAGATAAACATGACAAAGTGGCAGTTCAATTAGAACTTTTGGGTCGCCCTTTTCTTGGTGCGTAGCTGATAGCTTCATTCTGTGACACGCTGCTGTCGAGGCCAAAGCCAGAATGTGTTAAAGCTCATTTGTGTGGCAGTGATTTAGAGCCATGTAGTAGATGGGTGCATCTCATAAAAAAAAGAAAAAGAGAGCAAGGAAAAAAATGTGGAGAAGAAATTCCCCCTGGTACTCATTAAAATTCAGCAGTACAACAACACCCCCCGCGCTTTGCTCTTCTTTCCCCTCCCTCTTTCTTTCTCTCTTTCTACCGTCTGTTCCAGCAGTCATCGTCTCGCCTTGTTGCCTCCCTGCTTGCCTCCCTGGACTGTCCATGATCATTCTGATGAATTCATAAAACTTGCTGCACTCTTGATTGAGATTGAGCTGTGGAGAAAACAAGAGTGATGGAGAGGGGAAAAGCAATATCCACAATCTCAGATGGGGGGGAGGTTGTGGGGGAGGTGAAGAAGTGAATGTATTTAGAAGTGATGTGATGCAGGGATAACAAGAGAAAGGGGAGAAAGGATGAGGGTAGCAGCTATAGGCTTTGCAATATTAATCTATGGTGCAGAGATAAAAGACAGGTGAGCACAGCGAGCAAAAGCAGGATTTCCTTTGGTTGAAAATGAATGCGCGCCACGTTATTGAAAGAGCTGCCATTTTTTAAACCAATAGCAAACTTCCCTTGACTAGCATCTGCCTGGTTCTCTGAAATCCTTAAAGAGTGTGCCAGAGGCAGAGCTAATAACAACCAGGATTAGGTCACACAAGGGTCTTCAGCTGTTTACTGGAGCCACATGACAAAGAGATGCAATGCTAAACAGCCTAGATTCATTTAAACTTATTATGTGTGTTTACATGGATGCTAACTGATGCCTGACCGTGTTAGTCAATTTATTGATTTATTTTCAAGGTTAGCACAATTAATCAACCTAAATTTACTTTGGGTAAACAATGAAATTTAAGCTGCTCTCTACATTTGAGCCCTCCTATTTTTCTCTGTTAGGTTGCTCTATCTGGACTAAATAAGTTATCAGAAGTTATCTTAGAGTACTTTTCATAAACAGCTGGTCTCAGTCCTGCTCTTTAATTAATAATAAACAAAGTATTCATTTGCTATTTATCAGATTTATGCGCACTGGTTTAATTCCAAGTCTCTGAATGTCATTCACAGTCATTCACATCTTCCCTCCTCTTTCTCCTACTGAACTCAAAGGCAGCCTGCCCTTCAGCCGGGATGGTGAAGCAGTGACCCACCATAATCTGCCTCTACTTGGTTTATACTAATATTCTTACTATTACATATCCTTCTACTGATGCCTAAATGTTAACCAATCCAACAACAAGTGCTAGCAAATCAGAGGCAGAGAAAGCCGGGTCATAAAATTATTCTAATTATTGTTTTGAAATAAAGCAGGTGAAGACATGTACCATATGACTCTTTGAATGTTGCTTGCTCAGGTCCAAAATGAGAAAGGAATGACTCCTCACACACAAAAAATTGAAATATTATCATGGAAGAATGGTTGAGCAACAAAGATACACCATCCTTGTTTTCTCCACGACTAACCGTCTCTCTCTTGCTGTTGCAGCTTACCGAGAACTTGAATTATTCCTGAAAAACTTATTTTCAGAGTACAGATGGGTCTTCCAGTTGAGGGACTTAATTTCAGCTTGCCAAAGTTTGACCAATTCACACAGCAATCTTCTTGTCCTGCTAAGCTCACAAATTGTTGCTAACAGCATACAGCTACAAGTCAACAGTTGGAAGTTGTGCTTGTGATGCATCCTACATACCATTTAGTCTTTATGCCCCTGTGTGAAGTGGACCTTGACCCCTGTACAATGAGAGTTCAGTGCAAATACACAAAGCATAACAGCTTTAATCTTCCTTATCAAATAAGCCTGCAGGATATTATCTGAAATATGTGCAATTGATGGTTCTGGTCATCCAGTTATATAGTTGCATGTTTATATGTTTTACTTTCACATGTCATGCTGACAGAGTGCTTTACTCAATCATTCTGTCATTTGGAAACCAGTAGTCAGAGATTTCATATTTCTCAAGAGGCCAGACGAGTTAGCTCATGACCAAGTATGAATTAAGCACATTCTCTTTATTATCCGCTGCCCCTTTACCACCACAACCACTCTCACCCGCCCGAACGCATACAAAGAGTAGAAAACACATTTTCGATTTCCCTCTGGTTGTTTTTCAGCCTTTGAATTACACACACTGACTAATTGACCAACAGCCTGGTGCAGAATCTATCCCCAGAGAGACAGCAGCAAGACGGAGAGAGGAGGCTGGTTAGGCACAGTCACAATGGGAGCGGATTTAATGATGTGCTGAACATCAAAAAATTCCTTAATAAGCCGAGAAAATTCTCACCCTTCCAAACAACTTGTCTTCTAAAACATACTGTATATGTTTCCTTAGAAAAGCACAATTAGACAATTACACTATAAAGTATAAATATCATTAAGACATATTCAGAGCTAATTAATTTAGAGGATGTAGCATTCTCATGTGGGGAAAGAGATGGAAAATACAGAAATAATAGACGCGGCGAATGTTGCATTCCATTTTCTTTTTGTTAATTTGCAGTCTTCCCGCTGGGAGCAGTAAAATAACCCCCAGCCAGACTTTTTTCTTTTGCTTTTAATAATAATAGAGTGGTTTTTTCAGCCAGGCATATACTGAGCCTGATTTGCATAGCTTAGGATGTGCATCTCTGCAGAAAAGGGGCAAAAATGTCCTTAAAAGCTGCAGCAGCTTCAGTGTGTTTTTGTTTTTGTTTTGTTACTGCTATTTTCACTTTAATGTGCTAATAAGTTGTCAGAGGCAGTTCTCTGGATTTTGGCACATGCACATACAAACACTTTCTCATTATTCCTTTATCAGCACTCCCTTTTCACTAGTTCTCTTTCTTGGTGCCATTCTCACCTGTCTCTCACCCACAGCCCCTCTTGCTTCTCCCCCTCTGTCTCCCAGGAGAAAGATGCCCAGGCATTCCCTCATGACAGATCTGTTCCCTGCAGATTTGAACCGCATATCCTGCCTCTCTTCAAGGTGAAAGACTGTTGTATGCTCACTTCTACCCTATAGCATGCCTCAATGTTTCTCTCAGACTCTCGTCGACACAAAGCACACACGTTCCCCACAGATCAAACACCATTTTATCCCTATAAACTTTATCAAAGAATAGCTAGGAACAAGTACGGGGGAGAGAACTTGACGAGCTGCCACAGGGTACTGTATAAATTATCACATTAATACACAGATGCACACATGTACTCTATTCATATTTGTAAGAGAGGAACAGATGTTTTAGAAAAAAATGGCAAAATTCAGTTAATTTTGAGGATGTGTTGAGGTTAACTTCAGATTAGATTAGGTTATGCAAGAATTTAAAGATAGAAGAGACTTAAATGTATTATGTTTATTAAAGTCTCTTTTACAGCAACACTAGCATCTGAGTGAGGCTGCTGATATGCTTACAGTGACAATGTTAACACGCTTTTTACCATCTCTGTTTAGTGTGTAAGCATGATAACAATTGACAAAATAAAACTGCTACACAAAAAAAATAACTGAGGCTGAAACATGGGAATTGAATGGGTTTAAAATGGTCAGGAAGGATGAAGCAACTAATTGAGTAACACTTACATACCTAGATGTCCAAAATTTAAAATTATAATAATAATGATAATATTAATAATACGCTCTGTATTTCTTAAAAGAGTTGGTTGTAATGTTGTATATTTTGTATCTACTGTCATTTATAATTGTCTCATACGTTCCTGTGCATTTGTATACTCATGTTAGAGTAAATGTTGCATTTTTCTTACAAATGGTCATCTTGTTTTACATATTTAGTAACTCTGGTGATTTGGAAGTCATAGGAGTTACTAATACAAAACTCCTCACACAATAACGAAAACTAGAAGCACCTCAGACATGACAGCAGAACAACACTGGATGAATAACAATAGTAGTTATCTTTAAACACAGCTGGTGCAGGGTTTTGTTGGAATAGGGGTTATAATGAATGATGAAAAGCAATACAAAAAGTTTGACACTAACAGAAGCCAACATGGATGAATCATCTTTTCAGTAAAGTCATGGTGACAGAGGATGAGCCACAGACAAAGAAGATGCCTGATGTCTATCATTTCCACTTGCATGCATGTACAAGTACACATTTCCAGGGCAATCTCACAGGATAAAAAGTCCAATTTGCCTGCAAATCAGACACATTTATATGCCAAATGAGGCATGCTGACAGAGCACAATCCTTAAGCTGCACTACTACTTTTCAGATTTCAGAGGGTTTTAACAAGACACATGAAAGCATCCAAGATGTCCATTCTCCTTCTCTTCTATCACATCTAATAAAGGTGAAGCAGCAGAAGCTCAGGATGAGACTTATTTTTCAGTCGTTTTCATTCTTCTTTCCTCAGGCTAGTCAGAGCAAGTTAGCATCTCACCCCCATGTGTTCATAATTCAAATGGCAACGCTGTCTATTGCAGTGATGTGTCATGCATTATTCAGCACAATGCCTCCTGCAAACAAATAGGGCACTATAATGGTGGCAAAAAACAAACAATCTAAATGGCAGACATGAATTGCTTAATTAGGAAACAAAACAAAGGAGGCTGACAATGAAAAGCAGACACTTCATACTGGCAGCTACACCTGAAACTTACTCAGTTTGTCTTGCAGGTGCAACAGGTGCAGGTCAAAGTTCAACAGTGACAATGTAATCATGTTTCTGAGATGACAACAATTATCTATTTTTGACTCTTAAACGTTAATGTCACCTTTGCAACCAATAAAAATAGTGAAATGGACAGCTTCAATGTGTTCTTTGTGAAATGTAAATTTAGTGGACACAAAGGTTTTATAAAGCAAGAAAGCTTCCATTTTTCCTTCAGCTTTTCTATTAAATTACATAAACATACATGTGTCATTACTTTTTTACTTCTTTCAAGACAATGCTTTTAATAATTCAATGCCAAAATCATTCATATTCATATTGCATTCATCTCTATATTGGCAGACTTTCAAATTCTCTAAAATTATCAAATGGTGTCAGCAAACTGAACCATACTCTTGTACAACAGGTCCTCAAACACCACGTTGTTTGAACACAGTTTTTTAAACAATCAAAAACTTATAGACATTATGTTTATTTTGGTCAGAAAAAATGCACTCAACTGGTAAATATTTCTGGCAGAGTCAGTAGGTTAATCTGGGACACTGCTCAGACGTCTGCACCACCAAAGTACAACAAAACCCTTTGCCCCTGCTGCTGAAAAAAAAAAAATCTGGAGGAAACATTGTGCCACTTCCAACTTATCGATCTTTCAGGTCAAACAGAGAAAATTAGGTGTGAGACTGGACCCTTTGGTAAGCCAAATACATTGATTAAAATCCAACTTACTGCTTAGAGCAAAAATCAAATAATGTAATGGCCTGGGTGTATGCATAGACCTTTTGTTTGATAATCTGGGTCAATATTGCCAATACACTTCTGGGTGGAGGTATGGGTTGAGGTGGCAGGATGTGGCCTCTGCTCCAGGTTGATTAAAGGCTGACTATAATCCCAGACAGAGTCAAAGTCTCAGGAACAAACACAGCAGAATCAACACTACTTTTATGAGGAGGCCACTTTGCTCCACAGTGATCAATCAAAAATCGATCAAAGAGAGAGGTCTCAGAGCTCCAAGAAAACAGGAAGCTCACATGTTTTTTTGAGTGAAAGTATGATGTAATACCCTTTTGATTAGCCACAAGCTGCTGAAGTCTCCTCTTGCTTATAGCAACAAATAGCAAAGCATTCTGAAATCCCACACTGCATAAACCAGAGCAGTCAAGAGCTTCCTGTCTGATAAACTGGTATCACGTCAGTTCATACCCAGTGGTGTGTGTGAAAGCGTGTCGGAGGGAGGAGGATGTTGTTCCACCTGACATGGCTTCTCCACCCACTTGACAAAACGCTAATTTGGGGTGTGGTTGTTCCTTTGTTTCTCAGAGGAACAGAGCCACCAGGTGGCCACTACTGATGTCTCATCACACAAAACACAGTCTGGACACATTAAAGCATCAGCACAAACACACACACACACACACACACGCACACACACATCACACAATGCACTTAATGCTGTACCCATCAGTTTCCTTGTTGTACATGCATGCACAGACCAAAACACATGCATGTACACCACACATGCAGTGAAAAAAGCACAAAGAAGGAGACATTTATCCTAAAAAGACAATGATTTATATTCCAAAGTGCTCGTGTCAGATCCCGCCATGTAAAAAGGGCTCTATTACTAATAAATGAACATACGATAAAAAGAAAAGATTCCCTTCAAATCTGCCTGTGTAACGTGAATCTTTTATGCAAATGGAATTTCAAATGAGGTGGAGCTATCTTCAGAGACCTTGGCTGTTTTTCCACAGCCCTCTATTAAAATTTATGCCACCGCTGATTTATAAATTTTATTAATAGCTCAAGCTGAGGAAAGAGAAGCAAAAGTGATGAAACAGCTTCAGTTCTGTCTTTCTTCTTCATGGTCCCCCTTTCCCATCGCTGGTCCAGCAGGTCTCTTGTCACTCTCTCTCACTTTTTTATGCTCCGTCTTATCCTCTTTCTCTCTCTCTCTTTTACTTCTCAGTGGTGTCTCATAGTAATTTTATAATTGGACTCTACTCATTGTTATTCAAAACCCTGTAGAACCAATTAGTGGCAGACCTCCCGACCTTATGTAATAGTGGTAACTAAAGACTCCAAGTGAGGCAGATGAGAGCAAAGGTCCAAATTTTCTTTAGTTTCTGATTAATAATTCTGTCAACCCTATCACATGCAGACATTAAACAGAATTGCTAGTTTGAGGCTCCTTTTTTTTAGAACTTTCTTTTTTCTCTTCTACTGCCTTTTATTAATCTTTAAAGATGGCCTGGATGCTCCCTCCCTGCTCTCTTGTCAGATAAATGTTGAGATAAAAGGATAATGAGACTTTGCAGGGAACCTGATGCAGTCAGGGAGGGGCAGCAAGTGACCTCTGCCAACAAGTAGACCATCAGAAACTGAGTTGATTTCGAGTGAGAAATTATTATTGCTGATACCATGAGGAATCTTTAACTTTTCATCAGATCTCAGTCTTTTATTAGTGAAGCTGACTTTTAGAGAGATCTATAAAATCAAACAACTACGAGCAGTGACAGATTTTTACCACTTTTATTGTCAGACAGTTGCATTTGCATTACTATTTGACTAGATGCAGAGTCACAGATGGTTGCATAATTTCTGCATGACTTAAAGGCACAAAAATTTTAAATTAAATTAGTCTTATAAATTGTTCTAGTTAAGGAAAGTGCACTAGATTGTTGTAACTGGCTGGTTGATTTGTTGGAGATTAGAAGTCGGAGCTTTAGCTATGTCCAGTTGCATAATGATCAAGTAATTCTTGTATTCTTATAGTCTCTTGCTTGTAAGTAAATAACAAAAGAGCTCTGCTGTGTTATTGAAGTTATGTCACCAGCAACAGAGATCAGCACCCTTGCAGTACCCAGAAGCTGAGGGTAACTGAGGTTACTCAGAGTGAGCCCAGAGTTATTTTCTTCACCTCAACTTTGGTTTAAGATGTTTTATACCGTAGTGTGTGTTAGTCAGTCGGTCTTGTTTGTTACTACTAATTGCTGCTTCGCTCTGCTGATGTTAGTCCGAGTGATGGCAGACATCCAAATATACTTCACATGATGTCTGTCTCAGAATGTAATTATTGAGACCAAAAAAACAAGACACGCTTGCAACCGCTGCCACCTCTAAGGATGAAATTGTGGAGAGTTTCAAGGTAACTCCAGCATGCACATGCTGAAGACTGAGTGCTGCAATGCCCTTGCAGTTGAGTTCCGCGTTTTTCGTTTCATCAACATCTCGTTATAAGCTTATTTCAGAAGAACAATTTTTGAAATTTTTGAGGTAATGGCAACACATCCTCATTGCAATGCACCCAAGAATTAAGTTTTTTTGAACACCTAATGTTATGGCTGACCTTTAATACAAACAGTATGCCAGAATCTTCGTATCTCTAGCATAACAAAAGATTTTCTTAGGCTAATTACTTTCTGAATCAACCAAGAACATGGATTTTCACTGTTGTGAAATAGATAAGAAAACATTTCAGTATTGGGGTTTGATGACAAGAGTTCCTTGATTCTTATCTGCAACTTCCTCAGGTCAAATCCACCAAGCTGTTATGAAATGGTAGACAGTGTACAAAGCAGAAAAAGAAAGCATGGGTATAATGGAGAAGGACAGAAGAAAGCCAGAGAGGGAGAACATAGAAATTCAACTTCACCCTAACACATCTGGGAAGTTGTCTTTTGACATCCACAGTGAAATGTTTGTATCAGCCCAGCCTAAACAAAGACAACTTGTCACAGTCTATTCACGTCTGGCTGGACGCTGTTCATGTTCCCGACAAACAAAGGATGAACTTTTTGCAACCTTGTCAACACTAAGTAACAGTTGGGTTGGGAGGTCTTTTTTCACCTACAAGAGTAAACACTGACAAATGTCATCAGACAGTCCACAGTCACAACAGATAACTCATATATAACATTAGTCTCAGCCTGATGTCACCCAGTAACACTCAGGCAGCACCTGACAGCACTCTGTATTGTAAGGACACATCTAACATGCAGGAAAAAAAGCCTTAGGAAATCCCTATAAATATATCAGTACAGAGGCTGAATAACTCACAGATGCAATGTTGACTTGTTGATGGACATGCAAAATGATAGAGGCAGACATACAGAGAGGTAAAACATGGACATAGATTAAGGTGAGCATGAGCACTTTTGCTTTCTTTGGTTTTGAATTTATGCTTGTTAGGAGTAATAACGCAAAATAAAAATATTTACAAATACAGGAAGTGTGCAAAATACTCTTATTTAGGGCATCATGTTAAAATCTTGTGTATTGTTAAATTTAATGGTCATATTAAAAATGTCTGTATTTGACAACTAAGGGCCGACATTTTACAAATGGACTTATTTATGTGTCTTGACCTTAAAAGACACATATTAGGCTTTTAAAACAATTGAGTTTTAGCCTTTCAACTGTAGTTTGCAAATCTATAACTGGCACCTGTATCAATGCCAGGAGCTCCTGCCTAAGTTTGAAACCTGTTGCAAATAAACTTCACAAAATTCTTAAAATTAGAAAATACAAATAAAAGCATACAGTATATTTTTTAGAAACCCCAATATATATTTTTTTTCTGAAGGTCAAAGGTGTTAATTGGAAGGTGCAAGCTGGACATGAGAAGTGACTGTACTTTTTAACAAATGCATCCTGTCAGGAGCAGAGGCGTCAGAAAGTAGAAGTCTCATCAGTCTGAGATGCTCATCTAATTCGTGCTAGTCTTCATTGACATCTCATATTAAATCCTGATAGACGGCCAAACATGTTGTTGACCAGATTGGTCTGAGAATCTAAATTTTATTGCCGTATGCACAGTAAACTGTAGGAGTAATTGGACCTAGAGACAGATGGAAAATAAATGCTTTTATCGCTTCTGGCATAATGTGCAATGATTGACATCGAAAAGCAAGGACTGCCATTTCAATAATCTCACTTTAATAAGAATTCATGAGGGCGGCTTGCCTGATTTACCCCTCTACAGTTGTATGTGTTTGCCTGTGTGTGTGTTTGAGAAATAAGGAGCGTGTGGGTGCACATTTGTGTACAAGCATGATTGAGATACCACACAGTGTGCGAAAAAAGTGATGGAAGAGTGGGTGCAGGAAAGACAGACAACAAAACAACATCAAATATCTTATTCTCACTTGTGGGCTGCCAGACCAAAAAAAAACTAATGAAAAGCAGAAAGGGCCTACTTTCAGTACTCCTGCATACAGACACCACGGGCCTGTGTAAGAGGAACTAATGACACAGATGAGAAAACAGCCCTCTAGTTAGTCCCATTAGCTTTACTAATAATGAACTTTGAGATCTTTCACACAGCAGTCTAAAATCCCTTTAGCTCAGGGTGCTAAGGGCCATTTTGCTTTGCATAAAGCTAACCCATTAATGGTCTACAGTTTGCTTTAATCAGTACTGGTTCCCTCCATTATGTGATAAAAACTGGATTATTTAAAACTGATTCTCCCTTTTAACAAATTGGCAGTTAGCAAACCAATTAAACCACATATTCAAGTGGATTAATTGAGTCAATCCATGAAGCATGAATGCATGCCTGCACAAGCACAAACACTAACAAACATGCTCCCACACATGTGTGCACAAACACAAAACACATCTCCTGCATAATATCAAGACGAGAACTAATGAGTGCCAGACCAACACTGCCAGCCAACTTATGAGACAGACACAAGTCCTCTAAATGCTCCAGTAGGAATAAATGCATTGATAGAAAGGAGGCTATAAACAGGATTTTTGATGTTGATCACAGCTTAATGATAACTGAAAGCAGTATGTGACAATTACAATCACTGATCCAATCACACTTTCATTTGAAGTCTTATAGGGTTATTTATCATGTAGCATTATTTATTTAGGGCTCTTTTACAAAGTACATTGTTTATAAGTTTTAGAGTTAAGAGAAGTCAAAATGTGGTTTCTTATAATATCATCATGAGTTTTTAGTAGTTATCGGTGTAAAAGCAACACCATTAAATTGCTGGACAAAAAAAACTTATTCAATTACAGAGCTGTGTGCAGCACATTAATTCACTCTCACTGGGTTTTCTCTTGGTCTCTCTCTTACAAACATTGTTCAGCTGATTGTGAGCAGCCCATCTTCTCTGTGCACACTCTGAAAAACATGATCACACCTTGTGTTAGGAACTTGGAAACTTTCTCGCCAGATTTAGCAATTCTTCAAACCCAAAAGTTCACAAAAGATAGTAAAACAAATCAAGTTTGATTTATGATCACATCATATTAGATGATCAAATTTATTTTTAGGTAATTTGGAACACAGCCTGCCTATCCTTTTTTGAAATACTTTGTAGAGTTAACATACTTTTTTCCATTTACATCCTATACTTCAAGCTCATGACATTCTAACACTAAGGTAAGGTAATAGCATTTGAAAAAGTCAGCAAAGATGTTTAGTTTTATTCATAATGTTTCTAACAATGGTGTCAAATCCAAAGTGCCTCCACATGTAACTTGTCTGAAGCTTTGTCATTTTTATCTGTTAAGCACAGCCTGCAAACATTCCCCTTTTGCATTGGTGAGTTAATGATGATACACTAGTTTATGTTTGAGGCATAAAAATGGGTAGTGTTGGATAAAATGCTGAATATGCTGGTTCTGGCTCCCCAAATGTGTAGATTTGCTCTTATTCTTTGTCGATATTAAAATAAATATCTTGGGTTTGCAATAACTGTGATGCAGATTTTTCATGATTGTTTGACAAACACTAGTAATGGTTTAATCAAATGTACACATACAATAAGCAAAAATCAATACAAGCAGCAACAGAGGATGGTAAATACTTGACGTTACTACAGCTTCAGAGAAGAGGCTCAAATTAGACTGATTTTTTTCTGCCTGGAAGCAGGCTGACAAACCAGATCATTTTAAAAACGTTCTTCAGTGTCTTGAAGAGAGTCAATTTTCTAAATTGCCTGCAGGGGTGTAAATATAGGCGATGCAGGCAAAGTGGATGCACTGGGGTTTGTAGGATAAGTGGGGTAGCAGTAGAGAGCTGGCACTACAACAATGTGTAGGATGGAGAACAGGCCTTAGCGAGTGCTTCAGCTTGCCACCTCGGCTTCTGACCTCCCCAGGCCGACAGGACACCTTTAGTCTTAAGTCCTGATTCAGCCGCTAAACAACTCGTTCCTGAAAGCCATCAGAACTATGTGTGTAGAGAAAATATTTTTGGAAAGAACAACATCACCGTGACCTTTACTTTGAAATGATCTTGGTATGGTGTTGAGACACCACTGATACCAGGTTTTTAAGGGGAAATGATAGTGTCACAACAAAGCTTGGTTACGTGACCTAGAGTTGCACTGAAGTGACACAGCAGCAGGCGAAAGAAAAAAAAGAAGAAGAGGGAAGCTGAGGTTTCACAAAGACCTCTGGAAATAACTGAAAGTTCAGCAAAGGAGATAATGGAGTAAAGAAAGAACGAGATCAACTCACAGGGGGCTAAAAAGGGAGACAAAAAGAGACATGAGCAAGGGGGAAGTGGAAGAAAGAGAAAAAAATAGGTGCGAAATGCAACATGAAGTAGTTATTATGTTGGGTATTGGTTTAAGCATCATGTGGTTGTGGTGAGCACAGACAGGCATTTGTCCAGCCAAACGGAAAGCAGGTTGTGAAAGACAAATATGCTGACCCAAAACCAGGATGTTCCGCAAAAGTTAGGAGTGGTTTCATGTCCCTTCACAAAAAAAAATAAAGATCCTGAAATTCAAGTTGACCAGTTCACATGGCATGTTCCTCTTTTTTAACCTCGTGCAAAATATGTTTTCGCTTAAGTCTCTGTCTGTGCTTAATTTCTGTCTTCTTTTGGAGTATATATTTTAAATTTAACAGACTTTTGACTGTCCTACATTAAGGGTAAAAACTCATTGCATTTAGTCACTGTAATGTGTTCGGTTTTGCACAGTTTAAAGTAAGCACATGTTAACAGTACAGAGAGAAGTTTGCCAACAACATGATGTAACAACAACAGGAACGTTAAAGCCTCCTAACAACACCAAACCTAATTATTTTCACACCAGTGGGGTGTGATGTTTGCATCAATGAATCTTAACACTTATTTCTGTTCCTTAACACCAGTACTGGCCTTCTGAGGAGTCTAGAGCACAAACTCCTCCCTCAAGTAGGGTTCATAAAGACCACCCCCCCCTCCATGACCACTTCTGCAGCCCACCATAAATCCTTAACGACAAACTCTATAAACTTCTCTGGGCTTGAATATTTATGGATGCCTGCGGCTCCCCAGAGTGTCGTTTTCTGTCTGGGGCTCAACACACGACAGAAACTTCTCTAGCCTGTTACAACTCTGATGGAGAAAAAGAGCTTTTGAATACAGACGTGGTGGTCTGCCTGGCTTGGGTCATAAACAAAATGGCCCCCAGCGGTAAAAGAGGAGTAACATATCAGAGTTTATACAAATCCATAACACCAGCACAAACCAACCTCTCCAGCTCCCTGCGGCTCAGACTCCCATGGCTTATGATGCTCAGACTTCCTGACTTTAATCATGCTGAAGTCTTTTAATTGAACAAAGAGTTGACAGGTAGAAAAAACCACCTCAGGCTGTTTTATCTCATCATCACCAGATCTTGTCCTGAAGTTTAGCTTCTTACACTGTTCACTGCCAAAAAAGCCATTTAAGTCAAATTACTTAGATAAAAAGCTGCCAGTATTTATATGTTGACACAGCAATTTAAAATGTAAACACTGCTCATCGGTACTTTTAATGTGTTTTTTAATCTTTTAAATACAGTTCAGTTTGAGCCCGCCAGTTTATGACCATACATGCATGATTTAGTACTGTTTGGTAACATTTAAAAGAAAATTTCAAAGTTGCACATGTGTGAGGATGTATCCAAACACCTGTCAAATGTTAACATTATTGACACTAATACAGATGTTAAAAGCACACATTAGCATCTGTGCACGACACGCAAAACCTTTCTACCAAAAGCCTTCTGAACTGTTCCTTAATGCCCTAATGGATGGCAATATATAAAAACACTCTCTAAAGACCCAAGTCTGCATTGAGCTGATCAGAAAATGCAATGTTATTGAGCAATGTTTCCATGCAGTTGAGGGGCAAAAGGTTACTTTCCCTCACAACTGTGAGGACGTGTTTAGAGAAGCCAACTAACTCCATGTCTCATATTTGTCCTGTTTTATTCTGTTATTTTTGCCAGAAATAGTTTTGCATCTGTATTTTACTTGTGGGTCACAACAGGGGTCAGGCTGAATTCAGTCAGGGCCTTCCCTAGGCTACACTTGGGATGCAAATTCACAAGACTCACAAAGAAAAACAGAAAGAAATTTTATGTATTCCAGCTAATATTTCATGTCCCGTTGACAGTTGCAGACAAGCAAGAGATGATGTTATACAGCATACTGTTTTTATAAAATCTTTATACTCATTTTTTCAGACAGTTCAGGGTTAAAGGTCTGTTGTGCAAGATAAGAGGAGATCTACTGGAAGAAAAAGGCAGAAAACAAGTGGAATAATATAATTATGTTCTCATCAGTTTGCAATCACTTGAAAATAAGAGTTTCTGTATTTTACTAACTTATAGCAAGCTCTTTATAGCTACAGAGATACAGAAGGCCTCTTTCAGGAAGTCCCCAACATCAGCTCTAGATAAATAAGGCATTTCACTTTTTTTTGTGAGTGTCTTGGCTACTGTATGTTAACCTACACGCTTGGAAGGAGAGAGTGAGGAAAGGGTAGACAGCTTGTTGCAAACTCATCCAATTTAATCTTATTGCTACATGCCACTGAATGGACTCAAGGGGTTCACACTTGGGTGACATGTTATAACCATTAGTGATATGGATAAAGGGCCAGCAGTGCAAAGAGTGGATGACCAATATCTCAAATCAACTCAAGACAAAGACAGATGCCATCTCAGCATTACCACCAGAAGCATCTCAGTATCAACTGCCTGACACAGCTGGACCATCAGAACATCTAGTCAAGTTTTTAATCCACAAGGAGTAAGTACTTACTGCAGGCTTTTCAGCAACACAAGATGTCTGCTGTTATTCCCTGAAGATAGAGCTTCCTCCAGAGAAAACCGGAACATAATGTGCTGTACAGACAAAAAAAGTTTTCCTTATCAGTGCATACATCATATACAGCAATACCACTGTGTTTCCAGTGAATCTATGATGGGCCAATATCAACCGATTTTTTCTATCAGTCAGACTACAACAAGCCTTTAACCACTTCCTTGCTAACATACCATTTGATAGTGTTACATGATAAAACACACATAAATTAATTCTGAAACAGCGATGCATATCTTGGGACCTATTAACTTGAGCCTCGTAATAAAATGCACTGGATGTAATCAAGCTTGCATTGTAATATTCACTTTAATTAGGCAATAAAATGGGTCAGGGGTGAAAAAAGTGAGAAGGATACAACCTCTCTAGGGGGTCTTGCAAGAAAATTTTGAATATTTCATATTTAAAAGCATCAATCTGATGCACTTTGAGATAAAAATCAAGCAGAATTACAAGACAGCATGAATGTATAATAGGCTTGTTCAGTATTTCGGTACTAAATTGGTACCGCGGTACTGAGTCATTTAAAATGGTATAATACTGCACTTGTCTAGTACCGGTACTTTTTTTGTGACCATGTATAGATAGATACTTTATTATATGTTAGTGTTGTCACGATACCAACATTTTGGTACCACCATGTATTTCGATACCAATCAGGTAGCAGTATTCCCCTACCTTCCCAGAGAAAAAACTGGTGATGCGAGGCCCCTCACGCTAATATTTCCATGCTCTCGCGCTTTCAAAGTGAATGTTTTTATCGAATTCAAGGCTCCCTTCGCGCGCGCATATGTTCGCACCTACAAATCACGTAAGTCACCTATTTTGGTTATAAAATTGCGAATTTCACCAAAATGTGAGTGATTTTCATGCCTGTTTGCTGTTTTATCTTCGCCTGACCTAAGAAATGCTTTCGCTAATGCTAAGTCAGTAACATTTTGTTAAATTAAATACATATGAAATATGTATCTCTTGTGCCATGTAAAAAATTACGTCCAACAAAAATATGTGCCACACACACTGTAGTTAGTAAGTGTTTTGTGCGGCACAAAAAGGTTGCCAAGACTGCGTCATTACATTACGTTAGGTTATGTGTAAATAGAGTCTATTGCCCACCTGTACTTAACTACACTCAGTGGAGGTACATTTTGCAGATTTAAGTGTTATATCTTAATTTACGTAATATGGTTTATAGATGGAAGGAGAACTAAGTGGAGAATACTGGGGTGACGGTGATCCTCTCCTATACTATGCTACTTCAAAACACTGTAACCCCCTACTTGTAGTAATGACCCAGGGGCCTCAGAGGCCTTCAATGCCTTTGGATAATTTTCAGCACAGGAAGCAGAAACTTTGCCACACCTCATTAAAATTTTGACACAAGACAGACCCAACACAGAAATTTCATTGTGTTCTGTCTTGTGTTTACAGAGGTGTTAACATGTAATATAGTGGAGGTGGCACAGCCTGTGCTTCTGTCCTCTAAAACCTCTGACCTTGGTGAAAAAGCTGAATAGTTTTTACAAGTCTCTCAGCACCCCTCAGAGCGGTAATGTTTCACTTTTACATTTTCTAATAACTTTTTGCTCATTCTAATAACGGTAATTCCCCTCCTTTTTCCCTCTGATTCATAAGTAATATGTCTTTAAGGGGAAAACACTATTCATGGAGATCTGCCAGTACCAAGCTGAAAAATACATAACTTGCAAGTAATTTCCCCCTGGAGTTAGTGGATGTATTAAGCCAATCTGACTGAGCTGGAAGTGAATGTTTGTTAGATTATGAGAGGAGGGTGGAGGATGCAGGTGGTGTAAGTGTGTGTGTGTTTGTGTGTGGGCGGGTATGGGGGTGTTAATGTGCTGACATGATTACAATAACAATCAACCAGATGCTGACAATATTTAACATTCTCTCGCAATATAATGCTGTTTTTGTACCTATTATATGGCTGACTGTTGAGTGACTGAGCTGAACAACGTTAATTTTTTTTTTCTTATTTTAACTTGCAGTAAGGGCAGAGTTGAAACTAATAGATCTGTACACCACTCTGCTTAAGGTGGTGCTGTGTGATGTTATCAGAGACTTAGAAAATACCTTCAGTGAAATATAGCAGATTTCTGGAAGCAGTCTCACATGAAAAGGGCAAAGTGAATGCATCATATGCAGGGTTGATGGTGGTTCATGCTTTCAAAAATCAAGGAAAGTAAATGCTCTAACAGCAGGAACTGGGAATAGAATGAGATAAATTCTATGTAACTTTGTCTCATTTGCTTAAAATATTGCCTGATGATCACTAATTGATTATCAGAATTGTTTTAGCTCTTATATTTATTCACTTATGCATACAGAAAATCTCAAACTTGTAAAATGGTAAAATAATGTACCTGGCACATTGATTTGATACTTAAAGATGGTGTTATAACACTTCAATCCATCGATTGGTCAGAGAGAATTCAGCACTAAGGGTCGTTCTTTTATTATGCATTTTGATAGAGGATTTCCAAATTCTCTCCTATTTATTTCTTCAGTCTTTTGAAATTCTGCCTGCAGCCTTTTTTCTTTAAAAAAAGCTGGTCTCCTTTTTTTCAACAAACAACCACATATTGAGAAAAAAGAACACAAAATCTGTGTGTAAAGTGACAGTAAATGCAGGCAGAGCAACGGGAAAGATTTGCGGTAAACTGTCAATCTGGCAGTAAATAGTAAATATAGGTTACAGTGTGTCATTTAATAAATGCTGCAGCTTCTCAAGACCAAGAAAAGTCTCATTTGTTGTTTTCCAGCTGCTGAAAAATATGGAGGGAGTTAGCCCCAAAGCCCTAGTAAAAACCCTGGCTACATTAAAAAAACAGGCTATGGTGGAAATGCAAAACAGATCAAGGATCTGTGCCAAACAATAAACCACAAAACAAGAATCCATCAGTTAAATGCAGTTAAAAAAGTAACAAGCTGAGACAAACCATAAGACACTTACACTGTTTGCAGGGAAAATGTGAATTTGACAACTCATCCAATTTGTTACAAGCAAAGCTGAACAGTCATTAAGGGATTACATTGGCCAAGATTGTGATGTAAGTGATGATTTTAGAGGGGACTGTAATTTCTGCTTCTCATTTTTTACTAAAACATTAATAATAATAAAAATAATGATGATGTGAATTTTAATGGGGTCAGTACCAAACAGGCATACTGCCTTCCATCTGGAGAAAGATTTGTAGGCTGGGGCTTCTCTGTAACAACACTAAAAACTCGAAAAAATTGCAGCTCCTGCAACTTTGGATATTGCAATAAGCCATATTGCTCCTATTACGAGTAAAAGTCCTGCACATTTTTTTAAGTGATAGCAAAAACAGTATTAGCATACAGTATACTTAAAGTACTAATGTAAAAAATCTACTTTTACAGAATTGCCCCAAGATAAATGACTGTTACTGATGTAGTCATATGTAAATTCTATTAATTTTGCAGCTGGTGAAAGTTAGGGCTGGCTTGAATATCTTTATATACCGTTTGTAAATTGTAAATTCAACACCAGCATCTAAGCATCTGTAACTAGTAAAGTTAGCCAATAAATCTAGTAGAGTAAAAAGTACAAAGTTTTTGTCTTTGGTTCAGAAAAAAATAAAAAGTAGATAAAGATTAAGTGCAAATTACATTTAGAATTGTATCTGAGTATAGTATATGAGTAAATGAAGTTAAATACTTTTCACCCCAACACTTAGCCGAAATATGAGCTGTGTTCTGTTCTTATTATAAACAACAGTTTAAAAGCAAAACAAATTGTATTATAAACTACAACAAGAAATAACCACAGCTAAATGATAAGTCACTTTTAAACCCAATTTGTGACTTTACTTGCAACAAAAATGCAAAACTGGAGAAATTTCAAACACTATCTGTAAAACCACAAATCAAGTCACACCTGCTGGTATTTGAAGAGGAATTCCTCAGATTTGCCACGTAACTTTTGTTGACTGAGCTCCTTCAGCTTCAACTAAAACATCAGAAAATGATTAACGTTACACCCCATAAAATCAAATATGCAGCTAATTTAAATTTGTAAGTGTATTTGACTAAAACTCCTACCTTCCTATTGTTGCTAGGTTAACGTTAGCTAACACTTAAAAGTTAGCAAGCTCCCTAGCTAATGTTAACGTTAGCTCGTTACCTGTCATGGCTGCTTGCCGTTGCTTCCTTTATAAAACCTCTTTTAAAGTTAAAAAAATAAATTGTCTTGCTTTGGCATTAATAAAAAGCCTCTCTTAAATAAAAGGATGCCAACCTACTTGCCTTCCTTTCAGCGTATATGACCAACATATTTGCAGTCTACTGTTAGTAATGTAGTTTTCGCCACAAAACTTGACGGCCACCGTCACAAGGGGGTGCTGTTTTACAAAAAAATAATTCAAAAGGGGGAAGTAATGAAAAAAGAAAGCAAGGTAGATTCAACTGAGGTTTATTTGTTTTTAAGAGCATTTATTTTTAATTTTATTAATATTTTAAATGAATCGTATTTATTTTGATTTGCGCGGGAAGTTTTTACAACACATAGACACTGTCAAACCTACATATATAATATCACAAAGCTTTACTCGTTCGTCACTTATATCTGCAGCTTTTATTAACTTTCCAACAAACCAAACATGCACCAGCTGCCCATTATCACGTCAAAAGGTAGACAAACAATGAAGGAGCTCCTTTGAAATACAGCTCAGTCACAATCAACTATTTTCAGCACAAAGGTACTGAGGAGATCAAACACTGCAGGAGTTTATTAGCATCCAGTGTATCTCTGCTAACAACCAATGGATAAATAATTTATAGCTGCCTAGCCAAGAACAAGATTGCAAAACAACTCGGCTGGTCCCTGCAAGGCTGTGGAACAGAGAGCTGCTTACAGACTACAAGAGCAAGAAAACAAATTTGTTGGAGCCCAGAGACAATTTTCAGCATCTAATAGTATGCCACAGTGAGGGAGCGACTGTGCATCATTAACACATTTTTTAAAAAACTTGTGTCGCTAAGATTTCGTGATGGCTGTCTCAGGAACTTTCAACAGCAGCATCATCTCACAGACAGTGTTTACTTCCATCTTGGTTGACATATGGACGCTCTAATCCACAAGGCCCTGTACGGACTGTTTTTTCACAATCATTTGAGCAGATGTTGTGGGACAGGAAGCTGAAGCATTGTGGACTGATTTTTATGAAAATGACACCCTCCTTTGCCAAGAATGATGCAGTGCTCCCCCGGTGAATCACCAGTCACCTAAAACCCAAAACAATGATGAGTATTTGACACTAAATTCCAAATATATAATGTTTTAAATGAACATATGGAGATAAGGTGCATCTACCAGTTAGCCAAGTTAGCCATTTAGTCATTTGAAGTCATGTTTCTGTCCATCTTATTAAAATTAACCCAATTTTCACTCTCTTTGTAGTTCTGTTTAGGTCTCCACCAGCAGCCCCTGAGGCAAACATCTGTAGAAACACTGTGTTCCTGTGATAATTGCTAATGTTGGGTGCAAGGCAGGTATCATACTGTTTGTGTATCATAGCTCTTTTGCAGTGAGGAACAGGTTTGAAGTAGTGAAGCTTAACTGAACAGTGAAGTTGCAGGCCACAAAACCAAAACAAGGAGGTGAAAAATGCTGAAACAACCTACACCGCTAACAGGAACTTAGAGTCTGGTCATAATTTTCCATACACATAAAAGTCATGTGATCCATTTATATAATTACAATAATGCTTTTTGCAATTTAAAGACAATTGAAAAATTAAAACAACACAAAAGACCTAAAGCAGAATTTTAATCCAGACTTTAAAAAAATACAAAAAATAGCATCACTTCTCTCAGAGCTTAGTCCAGTAACTGCAGTGGTTTTACAGTAATTAGCTGCTTTCCAGCTCTGCACAGAAGGCTTTAAACACAGTGGTATAACTTCAACAGTTGAGAGTTAAAATACAAATGAGGGATTAAGGAGGCTGAGGAACAATGGAGGTGAAAAACGAGAGCCAATCTAATTAAGATCTCAATCACTCAATTAGACTTGAGCAGGAGAAACAAATGGCAAATAAATTCTTTCATCATAACAACCGGTTTAATTGCTCCGAGACGAAGCACTGACATCTGGCATGCCCCCTCCAGACTGCTCGGTGTGTGTGTGTGTGTGTAATAAACACACACACACACATGCACAGGGTAGAACACAAAGGGATTGGAAGGGTGGGAGTTCAACGATGAGTGTGCTTTTACTGAGCCCTGACTGCGTTTATGAGCGTGAAACTGCCCGAGTGCAATGGAGCAGCAGCCTGGTTTATCCATCCGCACTTCACCCACATGGTCAGTGGAGAGTGGAGGAATTAATGGAATTGGGGGCCGTTTTTCTCATGAGAGTGCGGCTTTCAGACAGAGAATGAGGCCACTCGCTCTTTGAGAAAGAGGAGATGTGGTTTAGGTCGACACACAAACATGTGGCCTGATTGTCGATTGAGAACCTGAGAGAGTTTGTGAGCACAAGAACTGCGGTGGTGGCCTGAGGTGCCGTGCCAAAAACTGAGACAAACTCAAAGGGAACATTCACTTCCCTTCCCTCGGCCTCTGTTTCTCAGTACTCAGCTGCACCACATCTTGTTATGAGTCTGTCTAACCACTTCCTCATGCTGCTGGCAGAGAGGTCAGGGTTCAGTCAGGTCCTCTGACAGCCAGAAAAGGCTGCAATAACAAGAGTGCTTGAAATGAGAACTCTCTTAACATTTTTTCTGTACAGCTATTACCTCTTCCCCTCTACCTACAACCACTCTCTTTTCCTTCCTGTGTCCAGAAATCACATTTTTTAATAAGTTTTGTTTCATAGGTGACCTTGTTTTGTCCACTGTCCATGCATGTCAGTATCCACTTGTCTTTGTTTGGCCTAAAAAAGGGGCAAAAAATGACCAAAAGAATTTTTTTAAATTAACCAAACAGTCACAGATTTTGAAACAGCATTCATACAAGAAGAAGAAACCGGATATGTTGCACAAAAATGATGAAATCCAAGAAATGGAATAAATAAATAAAAGGGTCCAGTGCCTACAGCAGTGCTGATGGATGGTGGTTTCCTTATATCGGCTCACTCATATCAAAACACAGTCTTGTCTGTGGGGAGTGGCACTGTTAGTGAAGTCAGTCCACTTATTTTGTTTCCTTAAAAAGGGTTTTTGCTTCATCAAGCACAGAACTGATGGGGATATGCTGCTCTCTGCTGGCTTAGACAGATGCTGCAGCCTGTCATCTGCTAAAAAGTACAACAATCCTGTGAACTTGCAAACACATAACACTACACCCACATATGTGGAGTAAAGCTACTTCAGTGTGAAAACTTTTAGCTTTAAAGGTGTTCAGGGATTCTTGGACTTGCTTTGGGTGTAAAATTTGTGGCCTTTTTTTTTACTCTCTGCAGTTTTTTTCTACAATTAATAGTCTCCTTTTCTACATGATTCAACTGATGTGTGAACAACAGTAAAGTGAAACTGAAACTTACAATTTTATCCTTGTTGTCACAGTTTGTTTTATCCAAGACCAAGTGTCTATATCTTCAGACTTAGTTATATTGTTCATGAAAACAAAAGCGAACCAAAAGTGAAATTTGAACATTGAAGGTTAAGTTTTTGACAGAATTCTCATTTGAAGGGTCTGAGAATATAATGTTCATCTTTGACAAAGAAACACTCTTCCTTAATCGGAAGTAGTGCTGATGGTATTAGATAAGTCTCACACATTTTACTCATCATCATCAATTTACAGCTGAAATATTTTGCCCCAAACTTCAGGTTAAAATGTCACATTTCACAAACCTTCTTGAAACTTTTATGTTCCCTTAAACTGCTTATAATCAGAAAAAATAGTATTTTTCACTTTTTTTTGGTCAAAAGTTGGTTTTTGTGTCTGCCAGCTCCACATTGTACTTTCACTGTTCTTTACAGCTGCACAATAACAGCAAATTATTGCATTTTTATGGTTTTCTTCAAAATTCAGCCTGACATATTGAGTATCTTTTTAAAGCTTTGGGATCAGGGTTGAATTTAAAACAGACTGTGAAAGACATGGATTATTATTCTTTTTACACATAAGACTTTTTTAGATCACCTTCCAAGATTCTATGACATATTTATGAGACCTATAAGTTTTATATTTAGCCACTTGGATTTAACCAATAACATTCTTCAAGCTGCACCTGAAAATGTGTTAAGAAGACAAACTGCCGAGACTATAGATGCCATTTTTGACACCATGTGGGCCGACCATCCTTTCCTCCAGACATGTGCTGGTTGTATAATGAAATGTTCTCTCTCTGCTGACCCTCAAATTGTATTCATATGTGTATTTAGAAAAAAAATACTTTAATATTTATTATTGCTGCACTGAATGTATAAAATTATCACATAAACAGGTCAAAGTCCACGTAGCCATCCATACACCCACTATAATAATCAAAACAGCTCCTCCCACATATGTCCGATGGCTATGTCAAGCTGGAAACTCACCAGTTTGTAAGAGTTGATTTTCTCATAAATCAGGAACATACTCAGCGTGAGGCATTCACGGTTGTCTTGCACTAAGAGGAATAATATGGTGTGCTGGTGAAGTAATTGATATCATTTTATGGGGACTGCAATAATCAAAACATGCCACACAGCTCATCTCCAGTGCTCAAGCTCTATTTACTTTACTAAATGTTTTCAGCTGGTGTCTAAAGTTGTTTCCAGTTTGTTTATATTTGGTCCATCGATCAGGCCTACTGATAACCGAAGATTTAATACCCAACATCATGATGTTTTTAACTAGAGGATAAAGAACTGTATAAGAGAAACATGTTATGACAAACATCTTTTAAAAATTTTCTAGAGCAGTAATAATCCTAAACCCCAATCCTAATATTTAAAAACACAGTATACTCATATTTTATTTGCCATTTCTCAATGAAAATATGATCTGATAGAAAACTATTAAAAGAGTTCAGTTCTTCATGTAATCCTTAATAGCTTTAAGTGCTTAACTTCCAAAAAGGCCACTGTTGAAGATCCAGTGTGTGGGGCTTAGTGCCATCTAGTGGTGAAGTTGCAGATCACACTCAACTAAATATCCCTTCAATTACCCTCCCCCTTCAAGTATGCAGGAGAACTTAAGGTGGCAGTGAAACTCAATAAAATGCCGAAGGGCCTCTATCAACCAGTGTTCACTTCGTCCATTCTGTAGAAACATGGCAGTGCAATACAGCGGACCATAGGGAAGAAGATTGTCCCCCCTTTCATGAGACAGGCTCATTCTAATGTGATGAAAATACAGTTAATACATTTTTCAGCTGATTACACACTAATGAAAAAATACTCATGTGTGTTATATTCCAATTCTGCCATATTCCACAAATAGATCCCCTCAATCTTACACACTGGACCTTTAACCTCTGCCAATCTTTTCCTCATTTGGACGAGAATACCTTTGCCTATTTAGAAAAAGCTAGAAAAAAAGTATTAGTGTTGGAAAATACATCACACAACAGATTTAGGGGAATCTGAGGTCATTACTCACATGTTAAAGATATTTCATACGGTGACAATTGACTCAGAAAGAGCAGACAGCAACAATAAAAAGCAGATGCAGCACACTGAAGAAAGACCACTGTGATTTGAAGCTGGAAGTTGTTCCTTCACTGAAGTACCAGATGTTTACATTTGATCTTCCAACAAGCAGCAGTTCACAATCCCAGAGGGAGCGTGTAGGTATTAATAGGTCAGAAGTGTGTGTGTGATATATAAGCCAGCTAAGTGGCTGGAAGATGTGGTTCCTGGGATGCTGTGATGGGTCAGAAGGTGGACTCGGAGGTGTATTTGCACATTTCTGGTGAGGCTGTCCATCGAATGGCTTTCTCAGGTTGAGTTCAATATTTGTTGTGCAGATGATTTATAAATATTTCCCTTTGGTCTCGCCAAGGGCAACACATCTTGCCAAGGGAAAGCTCTCTCTGAAGTGAGGCCATGAAAGTCAGGTCTGTGAGATGCCTGCATGCTTTAACAGCACACACACACCTCACATGACTGTATTTACACACTCACACACACACTCACACATACAATCTACTGCAAATCTGAAGCGTGTCAAAGCCAAATAACCCTGAACAGGTGAATGGGAGCACTTCCCATGAGACACAAACCACCAGTCATTGTGAATTTGCGTCTAAGGAATAAAAAGGCAGACATCACTGAAAGACAAACCCTTTGGCACACAGACAATCTGATGATAACTCTCTCACATTATGTTTAATGAGGGGAGAAAAAGGCCAATTAAATTAGGTTACTGCATGGCATTGATGGACATTATGAGGGTGAAGTGAAGAGGCGTGTCGTTTTCTGCCTGAATATCAAAAGGTTTGAGCCAATGATCAAAAGAGGATGGCATTCACTGAGTGGGAACATCAAAGCATCCAATTAGGATTTCAAGATCTATTTATTTTTGTAGAATTTTCAGGTATTTGCAGAGAGATAGAAGGGGCAGATATTTTATTACTGGAATAGTTTTGCACAGGCCAAAGAGAGCTCAACCTGGCCTTTTTGGGATTTAGAATTGTATGAATATGTTGTTAAATTTTACACTGCATGCAACATGTCTGCATAAAAGAATATGGCTATTACACTTTTCTGATTTTAATATCATGCATTTGTAAGTTTCCATATTTGTTGTCATGTCACAACCATATTAGGTTGGCTAGGTACATTTTTGACTTATACATAGACAAAAACAGCACTGGTTTGCACACTTTCCACATGTATATTTGTTACCTTGTCATTTCGATCACTGTGCGTACCTTGTAGTGACATCTGGGCTGCTGTGAACTCAGTCAGAGATGTAGTAACACCACAATATACAAAAAAACAACAAATAAAAGTTTGCAATTTATAATTTTACATACGTAAATGTATGCATGTGTCTGCAAAATGTACTTTAAAGTATCAAAAGGAAAAGGAATCATTATGCAATAGGACTTCTTACACGAGTGGAGAATTATCTGCAAAATTGATTATTTTTAAAATACTTACAACTCTTTGAAGGTTAATAAATAATATTTGCATAAACAATAAATGAAGAGTTTAATCTAATCAATATTTATAATTTTATCAGCCACAGCTTGTACTGATAAAGCATGTAGTTGGATGCATGTAGATTCATTTGTTAGAAAATGGGACAAAACTTGAATGTTGCAGCTTATTGGGCTGGAGTTTATTACTTTGTATACTTATGGACAGTTTTTCTTTCATTACAAAGCATCATATTTTATAAGATCAGTTTATGGTCTGTTAGCACAAATGCAGACTTTTCACTTCGAAACACATTGAACAAGTTTAATCAAAACTTTGCTGAGAAAATAACTCTCTCATTTTGTCTTTCAACAGCAGATGATCAAACACTCTCTTGATAATAAGTCATGTTGACTAAAGATTATAACCAAATGTGAAAAAAAGTAAAAAATTAATACAGATGTCTCTGTTTTACAGCCTGTTTACATCTTGTGAGTTCCTGCCCAAAGAGAACACTTTCCTTTTATGTGTCTAATTAGATAGTGTAACAGTATGGCCTTTTACAACTCGTTCAGCTCCCAACCACCAGCTCCTTCCTATAAAGTTGATTTTAAGTCTGGCTGAGTTAATCTCCACAATCCCACATGACGATAACTCAGCAAATGAAACCAAAGCTGAAACAGGAGATATTTTGAGCTCCTGCCCTTTTGACCTCCTTGCTACCGAAACCCCAGCTCTGCCGAGGAAATGAACCCCCTAAACCACTATATCATCATCAGCCCACTACAAAGTAAAACCAAATGCTAGTTCATGTTTGAGAAGAGGAAGCAAATTAAACAACAAGTCAAATCCTCTGTGTTCCAGTTTGGTCTCTGCTGGGTGAAAAAAACAATCTGTGACCGTTCAAGATTTCCATTGGCTTGTTGATTGGGCAAAGGTCAAACACTTAACATCTGTCTAAGTATCCATTATTTGTTATCATGAAATTAAAGCAATAGTTTGTCACTTTGGGAATATACTAATTTTGTTTCATCCCATTTCAACAGAGCTACCACCTGATAGGCAATTAGCTTAGTTTAGCATCAGTACTTCTACCTGTCATTCATCAGGAAATAGTCTTGCAAAAACCAGCTGTTCAAACACAGTTTTACATTACTACCTTTGTGTTTGTCAGTGTATTAAATTGAGGAGATGTATATCGTTCATAACTGAGCTTAGAGGTGCTGGAAGATAGATTTTGGTAGTTTTAGACAGCACCAGGCTAGCAGTTTCTACTTGTTGCAGTCTTTATGCTAGGCTAAGCTAATGTGTATAGCTAATTTTTGCTTACATTAAAGTAACGGCTCAACACTTGGGAAACACTTTCTTGCTTAAAAGTGGATAAGAGGATCAATACCACACTCATGTCTGTATTTTTGGAGGAGAAGGTGATAAGCTTAGCTTAGCTTAATTTAGCATACAGACTGGAGCAGGGAGAAAGTGTTAGCTTGGCCCTCGGATGTTCAAAAAAATAACTACACTATTGGCACCTTTACAAACTTGTTGTTTCTCATTTGTTTAATTAATTCATTAGATAAAATGTAGTTTTACAGTGAGTTACATATTCAGATTTTAAGCAATGGTAGACTCTGATCTTCCTACTGGCTAGAAGGCTAAAAGTTTGCTGTAATGCTTCCTCAGAAAGTCAAAAGCTAAACGTCCACAGCACTCAATTGCCTATCTGAGAAAATGTAGCAGTTATCCCGTATACATGTAATAAGTCTTCACTTTAGCACTGAGGTACCCTTCGTGTCAGCGGTTGGTTTCGGCTGAACTGCCTCCCCAACCAGCGTGCCATCCCAAAAAATCCCACAATTGAAAATGGAAGAGTTTCCAAACGCAAACGTCAAATCAAAGTCAGTCCTGCAGACAGACAGATTTTCACTCAGTCCTCATCATGGAACCAAACACAGCCTTTTCCAACCACATTAACAAGCTCAGGCTGACACCCTCAGGCCTGACCCAACGTCTTTAAAAAGATCGAAGCAGCCAGAAGTGGCCCTTAACCGTGTTTCCGAGCTCCAAGCAAACCCAAAAATCTTATCTTATTAAACCACATACACCGTCTTGTGTGTTTTTGCCACGAGCAGACATGCAAAATTGAAGCGAGTTTCTGTTCGAGAGCGAGAGATTGTTGTAAAAGAAGTGGTGGGAAGGATGACAGTTTGAAGGGGGAGGGAGTTCTGGCGGTTTGAGCCCATCTGTTTCTTGCTAAGCTCAATGAAGGGAGGAAGAAAAGCTGAGCAGATACACTAAGCATTAGTGGTTAACCAACTACTAATGAGGGAAGAAGAAAAACACTGAACTCAGATGAAACCATTTAGCATACGGTGGTGTACAATGTCCTTACTGAGTTTCAGGGAAAAATGGCCAACACTCACGTAAGCCTCATGTGTAATAAGTAAAAGAATAAAAAGACGTGGAGGTTAGGTCTGTTTCTAATCTATCCGTGTGTGTGTGTTTTAACCCATGCAGAGGGGAGGAATCTGTTTTATCGCATGAATCCAAAACATGTACTTCCACACCTTTGATACGGCAAACGTCCGGGGCACACGGCTCTTGTGTAACCTTGGCATTTAAAGCTAGATCCTCCTGCCAGCATTTGGGGCTTGAGGGTTTTTCATTCCTCTGATCGCCTCTCTTCCTCATATACCCCAACAACCTTCTCCCTCAAAGCTCTGGAATAAATCCTGGGAAATGAGAGGGCCTCCTGCCCCATCGCTGCTACTCATTCCCAGGTGTGCAAATGCCAGGTCAGCCCAGGATCAGACAAGCAACTCTGCCAAAGTGTTAGATAAAAGAATAATAAATGACAGAAGATGAAGAGTACAGGGGGGATGTGAGGTGAGGAGCAAGAGAGAGGTGAGAAGTGAGGAAAGAAAAAGAAACAAGATGGAACAAAACAAAAAAAAAAAGATGGAGGAGACAGAACTCGTTTTTTTTTTGCGAATGTGAGCCATGCTGAAACCATTCAACTCAAATCAGCACCATGTGTCCTCCAGAGCCTTATTATCCCATAAATGAACTTTATTGAGGCAACAAAGTGCTTTGGAGCTCTGCAAAAACATTAAAGGGGCCTTGCCTGTCTCGGCCCGGAGCCAAGAGCCGTCCGATTCCTCAGGGGGATAATGAAAAAAAAAAAGTGGGGCCCCTGGCCTCGTGTTTGCTGCCCCCAGTGTAGCCTCACAGGCTGTCTGACTGGCTCTGCCTGAGTAATGGCCTATTAGAGACAGAGAATAGTTAGCAATTACACCAGAGAGACAAATATGGCACAGACCTCTTGACTGACCTGACCTGTGGAAATTAACTGGGAAGGACGGATGACAGACGAAAGGTAAAACAGCAGGAAGGAAGGAAGCTGTGGTGAGAGGGAGGAAATGAAAATGGATGGATGACCTGGAAAAAAGACAGCAGCTGCCCTAGTGTCCTTTTTAGGAATTTGATTAGTTGTAAAGTTTGAAAAAAAATGAAGGACTAACTATTAACTGAGACCTTCGCTTGGACTGATTGTGCTCACATGTTGCATTTTCTGGAATATATTTTTTAAGTAGCTGTCATCTGGAAACTCTATGCCAAGTAATGTTAC
This sequence comes from Acanthurus lineatus, assembly GCA_029814665.1. NCBI lineage: Eukaryota > Metazoa > Chordata > Actinopteri > Acanthuriformes > Acanthuridae > Acanthurus > Acanthurus lineatus. The sequence goes on from JAPZDV010000001.1 coordinate 26,876,576, forward strand.
TTTTTAAAGTATACAAGCTGGTTTCTGGGTGCAAAATATAATGAAACTGCCATCTATAGTGCGCCGTGTGCACTGTAATTTACTTTGAAGTCTGTTTACTGGTCTTGAGGAGAACTACTGCATATGTGGATTTGAAAAAAAAAAGCCTGTATAAGAAGGCAGCATGAGGTCTGATAAATTGTTTTAAGTGATGTCACTTGTGGCAGCGTCGGTCAGAGCTGAAGTCTATGAGTTAGGAAATGAAAAAAATGTGTTTGTGAGGAGTTTGAAGGAAGGGAGCTAACCAGACCGCCCGCTCCTCATCAATGCTTGAGGCTTGCGGCTCGAGGTTACATTAGCCGCTACTTGCACGACAAATCTGAAAGTCTGACAGAAATGTTGGCAGTGGAGTTGCATTGTGGGTAATGAAGGCTGTATAATGTGTGGAATATAGTAGCCAATACCTCATGTTCTGCAGCATTAAAATGTTATGTTAAACCCAAAGAATGTAAGGAATCAACATGGGGCTAAACAGGAACTCTTTGGCCGGGGGCTTTAAAGAAGATAAATGACTGGAAAGGGGCAGTTTCTTTCAGATAAAATCTGGCTGGTGATTGGATGAACTAAGTCTGTCAACATCCCATAAGTTAACTTTGACCAATCAGATCAATGAACAATATTATTCATTAGAAAAACAAATCTTTTGCCAAAACCATTTGGGACAAGAGCAAAAATATCTTCAGTTTTTTTTTTTTTTTTGCTCCTTAAAAACAAACACATCTGTAGCTAAACTAGTAGTTCTTCACAGGATGCTGATTGGTCTGAATCATCGTAGTTTGGCCCCTTAAAGCCTGGAAAGATGGATTTCTGTGATGCATGATCTGGTGTGATCTCATGATCACAAAAAAAACAGGGCGGGATTAGGATAGGAAAGGTTGAAGTAAGCACACAGGAATTAAAAGTGAGGGCAGAGAAGCAGAGAGGTTGAGAAGGCAATTTAATGTGTCAGGTAGACATAACAAAAACTTGCCACAATTCCTACAAACCACAAGAAGAGGCCTCTTGAGTTTCTGTGTGGCTAACAATACAAAGTAAATCCTCCAGGGGGAATGAGCGGCGCAGAGGTGGCACACAGCTGTGCGAGATGACAAACGCTCGTGACAGCTCAGAGGACTGGAAGCAAAGATGTGGGCGTGTATCTGATGTGTATATAACCACCCGCCTGCTTCCTCAGCCAGTTTACCACTCATGAGGCATGCGGTGGACGGCCGGGGCTTATTCCAACATAAATAAAGTCTCTGATCCTTCTCGGGATGACGAATTTTATAAAGATGGAATTCCTTGCGGCCGGGAAAGGGGTTACAATGGTAAACCAAATGGCCGCAAGTAGATGTATGGGACTGATTAGGACCCTGGAAATGAGATTAAAGAGAGATCTACCAACAGATTGAATTGTATTTGCCATAATTGCTGAGAACAGCTTATTCAGTGCAGACCGCAAAAAAGGGAATCATAAAACTGAGGAAGAAGGAGACGTGGAGAGGAGGGACGGCTGCCACTTGAAACCAACAGGCTTTTCTCAAAGGAATCACCCCAGGACAAGCCTTGCATCAATTAGAGGGTGTGTGCATGTTAAGTGTGTGTGTGTGTGTGTGTGGAGGATGGGATGAGGATGAATTAGCTTTTAAATCATAAACTTTACGGTCTGCTTGAAGCTCGCATTAATGATTTTTTTCCTTGTTTGATTACTTGTAATCTTAATAAATTTCAAAAACAAACACTTATTTAATAACATCACAAGCCTGCTTTTTAAATGGAAAATTCCCCTGTGCTCAGTAAAATGTGCATGCCATGAATTTATCTGAAATGAGATAACTGATACAGTCATGACCTCTGTTCTCAGCATCCCGCTGAAAAGAGGTTTAATGAAAAATAAATCTTGCGAAGAGAAAAAGACCAGCAGACAAATCAATAGAGGCACAGGCTCAGAGATAAAAGTGAGCACTGTGTGCCAAAGAGCTACTCGCTCTCATTCCTGGGTTGATTGTACTTAAAGTGAAACCACATGAACTGAGCCATTCCCACAAGGGAAGTTTAGAGTGTGTGTAAAAGCACACATGCAGTCAGACAGACATACTGTAAGACTTAAAGCCCCCGAAAACCTGATATTTCTCTGTAACATTAAATATCCATGACGAACTGAGAGGAAAAACAAACTCAGCTAATCTGCTTCATCAGATTGTGGGTGTCATTTAATCAGAGTTGATTGACAGCGACAAGACAAAAAAAAAAAAGGAAACCTCACAACACACAACAGATTTGATTAAAATATTAAGTCCTGATTGATGTTTGTGTGATAACACTTATTTTAACTGAGCCAACCTTCTTCAAACTGATAGGTCAAAAAAAAATAATTCTCTCTTTCTCAAAATAACCAGAAGTATTCGGACTTGTGCAGAGAAACTGTGTTCATATAAACTTCCATTGCTTTTATTACAAATTTGATTGATAGAATATGATTTCAAAGTTTTTAATATAACAAGACTATGCATAGTGTAGATTTGTGCTAAATGCTAATATCAGCATGCTAACTTGCTGATGTTTGACAGATGTAATGTTAATCACTGTCTTGGTTTAGTGTTTTAGCATGCTAACATTTGCTAATTATTTCTTAACACGAAGTACGAATAAAGCTGAGAGCATCAGTTTTAAAGGTATTTGGTGATTAACATAACAAGGAGTAAGTTAAAATTTTGAACAGGTGGTGGCGCTAGTAAGAAAGCAATGGATCTCTGAAGTCATAAATACGCCTTCTGGGAGCCATTAATGTTTGTACAAAATTTTGTCCCCTTTGATGGAGTAGATATTAAGATATTTTCATCCACAAGTTGTTAAATTATTTCAGTTAATTTGAACTAAAATTGATTTACTTTTTGTAGTAATAACAAAAAAAAAAACAATGAACAAAGATGTAGTCTTCTATGTTAGGCACTTTTATTGATTTTGTATTACTGATTCACAAACACAAATATTATTGCCAAAGAAAACAACCAATTTAAACAGATTTCTAGACAGTATATTTGTTTAGAGCTTGAACTGGATTCAATTTAGAGTCTATTTTATTCAGATAATGAGTGTAAATATCCTACATCTGCATTACAAAATACAAGAGCTTTCATGTTCTAAACATGGAAAATAGAGTTTTTGGCCAAAATATAAAAACAGAGAGTAAGAAAGTTTAGTTGGTGAGTTTGTTAGCTGAAAGGTAAACACATTAGTGTTTCAAATCACTCATTGTTAAGGGGTTTTCTATCCAGATAAATAAAGGGATTTGTTCTAATCTTATTAAATGGCATCCTGCGGTAAATGTTACCCTGAACGTGTTTGTGCCGTTCTACTTCCAGACCTGCTGAATATCAGAATTGTCACACTGTAGTAAAGTTATTAAAGTAGTACAAAGCTATGAAAAATATATCAGTGTAAAGGCATAAGAGACTTGCTCACCAATCACAAAACCACTACAATACACCATCAAGAGTCACAAAGAGCTGACTCAGGGGTAAGCAGCCTTTGTTCCAGGAGAGCTGCAAAGTTCACTGCTGCATAAATTAGAGTTAAAATTAAGTTGAGTTTAAGCTGGGACATTTTTTCATCTTTAAGACAGGTTTGGCTTAAATGTAATAATGTAAAGCAACAGATATTAGAAGAGAAATCTGTTAATTTAGCTTTAAGTTCCCATTTTATATTCTCTTGGCTGAGATTTTTAATAAATGCTCCTGGTGTTGAGAACATGCATGCAGTTATTACAGCTTCCAAAAACAAATACTGCCTACCCCTGGGCCACACTGATTATTACAATTTCTATCAACTTGGCCTGCCAAGTCTCACCACTAGAGGACACTCTGGTTTTAACAAAAAAGGACAACGTGCCACTGCAAACTGTAGGACACAGCAAGAGATCTCTACTTCTCACCCCCATGACTCAAATCCAGCACACACTTCAGATTTATGTGACAAAACTGTGTGAGGGACAAACCTGTCAAATCTGTCACATTACCACCAACCACATACCAAAATGGCAAGTAGTTTTAGATTTGGATGATTTTACACACCTCCAGCTTTTGTTTTCTTTTTTGGATTAATCTGAAAACACAGATATGCTAGTTTGGACCTCCAGAAGATGACTGTGCCACAAAAAGAGTGAGGTCGCAGAGCCAAGCAACTGACATGAAGAAAAAAGGCTTCAAGTCCATCTTAAAACAACACTCAGATGCTCATATGTACATTAACAGAGTTTTCAGATGCTGTAATCATTCCTTTGGTCTTTTCAAGCGTAAAAGACAGAGGAAAAAATCCACACTCTTCCTTCTGTGCAAATATTCATTTCAAAAATCTGCTGAAGGAAATGAGGCTTCAGCAGTCAGTAAAATCTATCAGGCTATTTCCAAAGGTACTGGAGCTTAGTGCAGATTTTACCCTTTGATAGTGATGCCCCTGCAGCTCAGCAAGGAAACACTGTCCAAACACACAGAAACCTTAAAAGAAATCCACTTGATATGACTAATTCATACTGCTGAAGCCTCATACTAGCTGCATTTACACTTGTAATGCAACTCTGCACAGAGCTTAAATCTATTGTGGAATCACGTCAGGACAGGATCTCTTTACTGCCAATCAGATTACAGACATCAATAACTCCTTTAATGTACAGATGGGTATTTAAGTATTAACAGCTAAATTCACTATTATTCTGAGTCTGTTTTACTCATGTGCCCATTTTTATACTGAAATGAGTGTTACTTGCTGTTATCATAACAAAATATTCTCAGTCTGTGAAAAATGGATTCCTAAGTCCAAAATTCACCTTTGTGTTACTGCAGTTACACTGCAGTTGAACAAACTACTGATATTACAAAAGTAGAAATTTTATACCAAAAGGACTTTGGAGTAGAGTGACTTTATTTTACCAGCTCATTAAATTCAGATAACCTTTTGAATTAATTTTTGAGAGTTGTGAATTTTATTGTCTGTCACTTACTTTGCAGGGATCTTTTAGTGTTTATTAACTATTATTTATGAGCAGGAGTAATGATTACAGCAAGCAAAACCTATTTCAGTGTTGATATGGGCACTTGGCAGTAGATCACAGACAAACTCAAAACACTGTGGACCTTGCCTTTAAAATCCAGCAAACATTGATGTTAAACACGAAAATGCAGTAAATGAGAGCTGACTGTCAGGAGGGAATGTGAACAGTGGTCTGTGTTCATGTCCATTTTATATTTCAGCTGAGATTCATTTCAAATGACTCCTATATCACTGAATATAATGAGATAAAGCTGCATGAAAATACACAGATTTGCACAATCATTCATGATAGATTTAAAAGAAATGTATGAAATCAAACTTTTCACATACAGTACTGTGAAAAAATTTGGAAAATGCTTGTATTAACGGAGATAATGAAATCAGAATTAATTCACAGGTCAGTCTGATACAGGAATTGATACAATAGCATTTTTTTTTTGATAAATTGTTTTTTCATTTGCTGTGTTTCTACTGAGATTGAAATAACACATTTGTATCTAAAACCTACAGTTAATCAGTTTTACTCGCAACAGAAAGATTTATATGGGAACCAAAAAGCACTACAAGAACATAGATTTTGGAGCAGCTGTGCACACACACCGGGCACCCATAGGGGCCACAGCAGGACGACTCTGCAGTGGGAGATGTCAATTTGGGGAACTGGAGTTAGCAGGTAGTGTTTTGTTTTGTTGGCAGAAGGTTTAACACACAAACTCCTGACGCATGCGGATGATCTGTAGCAAAGCGGCCTGGACGTCTTCATCCATGTGGCCCTACGAGAGGAAAAAAAAAAGGTCTTCTGTTAATCTGTTTCGACTTATTTCTCACTGTGGGCTCTGTTTGCAGTTAGATACATCTGCTTCTCAGCCTCTGACAGCTACTGCCCACTTAAGACAACAGAATTTCAAGTTGGACTTGGTATCTATTTTGCTGTTTTCAAGTTTCCTGTTTTGATTAAGAAATATCTCCCCCCACAGTTACCATTACATTTTCCCAACCCATCTGCATGGGCTATCTCAAATAATCAGCAGACTTACAGACAATATTTTACCCAAGTGTAAACATACAAACTTCCTGTTCCATTTAGATGGGGAGTCCTGAAAGATGTTTTTAAAACTTGGCTGATCCTGATTTTATGAAAAAACAACCACGACTCCATGCTTTCATAAACATATTTTCCTTCTCTTGTACATGCCATTCATTGCTTGCAATGGAGTGTGATCATTTGTTGTTTTAATGTGCACTGCCAGTGTGTCACACAACCCTTCAGAGATCTGTTTTGGCTCTCTAAAATGTTGATTGCAATCTTACTAGAGCCATGCTGCAGCTGTTGTTACAGACTCACAGTGTGTTGGAGCAAAAACAGAGAAGTTTTGAACAAGCTGGAAATGGCCAAGGATTGACACAGTGTCAGTAAAAAGCCAAGTACAGAATGATAAAAACCATATTGACTGAAGTGAACTTTCATCAAATAACCAGTCTGTTCTTTATACTGTCACTGATGTTTTCATAAAATCATTTATTGCTATTGAAAAACAACTTACGCTGAGGAGAATTTTTATCAGTACAATTATTCAATAATATGTATCGATAATCTCATCACTGGGATCTTTGCTGGTTAAACCTCCTTCTTGCTGTGTTCTTTTAACTCTAATACAGTCATTATGCACAGATAAAAGAGACAATAAGACAATTCTCCTCTCTGGAGAAAAACTTACCTGTGCAGCACTGAGAAGATGAGTTCGATAAATTGAAACCACCTCCCTGTGTTGCCTCTCAGCATCCTTATTGATCAGAAGGGAAAGACAAAGACATGAAGACAACACAAGTGGTTAACTTTGATGTCTTCGACATCTGGTCAGTACTATAAATACAATGTCGTACTGTCGCTGAATTCTGGCTCTACATTATTATGAATCTTCCTGCTGAATCCAAATGTTAAGATTTAAGCACCCTGTTTTATTTCTGCTTTTGATTACTGTATCAGGCATATGAAAGGAGCATAGAGAGTTTTCTTGTTTCAAGAAAACTCACTCTTGGCTTCAATCGTTAACAGAAAGATATTTAACAAGCAGCAAATCTTATTAATTATAAAGCAGAACATGAATGTGTTAACATCACTTTCTCTATAATAATTTATAGGAAGTAAAGCATGTCCACTCACAGCCAGCTGTTGCTGTAGGCTCTTGATCTGGGCTTGAAGTGTATCAATGTGCTGAGTCTGTCTCTTATTGGGCGTATTGCTTGTGTATGCCAGCTGGGACAGACCATTTAGTGCCTGCTTCAATCGCTCAACATCTGTCAGCAACTCTGTTATCTGCCACACACACACACACACACACACACACAGACACAAAAATATTAGCGTCATATTCTTACATTTATCATTACTTAATCAAAGGCATCGAAAAACTAAGAGAAGAATTTTATCTCCTGAAAAAACAAAAATAATCAGATTTTCTTTCTAAATCTGCAGAGACAAAAATAGTTCTCAGTGTTAAATCTTCACATTTTTGAATCTATTGCAGCTGCATCAAGTTATAAACCAAGAATAAGCACTGCAAAATCTATTTATTGTTACTACCTTCTTGTCTTTGGCTTCAGTCTGCTGAGCTGACGTCTGAATCCTCTTCTGAAGGTCACAGATGGTGCTGAGTGACTCATCGTATCTCTCCTTGAGTTCCCTAATTTCTCTTTCAATGGCGCGTCCTTTCTCCTGGACAGCCTCCATCTCTGTCCTGGCCCTGCTCTCACCCTCCCTCGCCTGAGTTGACTCCTGATGGGCTTCTTCACACTCCTCTGCTAAGCTCATTAGCTTGTTCCTCAGGTTGGCAGCCTCCTCCTCCAGCTGCTGCTTCTCCTTATTCAGCTGGTTCATTTGGTCTTCCTTGTAGCGAGTTTCCTCAAGAGCTTGTGTGGCTTGGAGAAGCTCGGATTGCAGGGCAGACACATCTTCAGCCCTTTGGGCGTTGTTCTCCTCCTCTTCACGGAGAGCCAGCTGAAGCTTGGTGACTTCAGCCTCCAGGGCTTCCTTGGAATCGGCCTGTTGTTGCAGCAGTAAAGTCTGCTCCGTGCTGTACTCCTGCAGCTCTTTCTGTAAGGCACCAACCCTCTGAGCCTCCTCCTGCTGAGCCTCTTTTGCTTTCTTGCAATCAGCCTGGGCTTGCTGCATGGCATCATGGAGGGCTTTAAGCTCTGTGTCGTACGTTGCTATCCTGGTCAACTCTGTTTTCAGACGCTCCTGGAGATTCTTGATCTGACTGTTGCAGAGGTTGTTCTGGTCTTGAAGATCAGCTTTCTCACGTATTACCTCCCTGTGCTGCTCTTCTAAGTTGGCAAACTTCTGAGTCAGTTCCTCAAATTTACCCTTGAACTCGTTCTCCACATCCTTGTACTTTTCACTGGTGACTAGAGCAGAGTCTAGTCTCTGTTGAACAGATTCAATCTCAACTTTTAGTTTCTCTTTCTCCTGTTTGTCGCTCTGTCCGGCAGATCTTTCCTTGTTGTATCTCTCCTCCATTTCCTGCAGCTTGGCTGTCAGCTCTTTTACCTGGGCACTGTAAGAGTGTTCCCTCTCCTCAGCTGCTGTCAGAGGGATAAACTTGGACTCAATAGCCTCTTGTATGGTATCAAGTTCTTTCTTCTGAGCCTCTAGTTCTTGAGTAAGCTTCACTGTTTCCTCTTGAGCTGACACATACTTTGCTGACACATCTTTTGCTTTATTTTCTGCCTCAACCACAGCAGCATTTAACTTGTCTGTGGTAGCTTTGTGGTCTTTTATGGGCATATACTCATTCTTCATCGTCAACAGAACTTTTTCCAACTCTTCTTTCAACTTATCATTTCCTTCTTTCACATTCTTCAATTCATTCGTACTTTCTTTTTCCTTGGTCTCAAACTTTAACATCTCAGCTTTGACACTCTCTAAGGTGGAATTTAAATCCATCTTGACTTGCTCATGCTGCTGTCTGGAAACATACTCTCCCTCCAAGCTCTGTTGCAGAGTCTGGCCCTGTGTAGTCAACTGCAAACACTCTTTCTCTTTTTCTTCATATCTTCTCTGCAAAAGTTCAAGTTTCTTAGTCAGATCGGCATTTTGGGACTTCAGATCGTCCATCTCAGTCTGGTGTCTCTCATTGGAATTCTGGTGACCGCTGATATTCTCCTGCAGCATGGCTCTCTCAGTTTGAAGGTGCTGAACTTGTGCCTCTGCTTTTCCGTAACGTTCGCTGGCTTCCACCAGTTTGTCCTCCAGCTCCTCCAAAGCCATTATCATGTTCCTCCGTGCTTCCTCGTGGTCCTTCATAGGAACAAACTCCATCTCAATCCTGCTATTGAGCTCATCCAGCTGTTCTCGTAATATATCTCTTTCCTCCTCACTTTCCTCGACCTCACGGATTAGAACCTGGCTTTTGGCAGTCAAATCCACCAGTTTCTTCTTCAGTGAAGCATTCTGCTCCTCGAGGGCAGCCTGTATCCTCTGTTGCTCCTCAGCAGACATCCCCCCTGGTCCTCCCTGGGATGAAGGACTGTCCAGTTTTCGATGGAGATCAGCTACTTCCTCCAGCACACGATCGTAGTCTTCTCTCAGCTCGGCCAGCTGACGTTCCTTCTCATCAACTGCGTTGGTCAGCAGGTTTTTCATGTTGTCAAACTTCTCAGCTGGTACAGTGTGTCCATGTTTAGTCTGGGCCTCCTTCAAATGGATTTCCATTTCTAATAGGGTTTCTGCAAGTTTCTCTCTTTCTGCAGTTACTGCTTCCAGGTCTTGGTTAAGCCTTTCTGCCTCGGCGGCTAGCTGGTTCTCGCTGCTCTTGTACTCCTCCAAGGCCTTCTCGCTCTGTTTGAGGCGGTTACGAACTCGACCCACTTCAGCTGAAGCACCCTCGTACTTGGCCTTGATGTCCTGGAGCTGGGCTCGTAGTTCTTCTGTTGCCTGGCCTCCTAGATGTTCTTTTACAGCTACTACATGGGCTTGCAGTTGTTTGACCTTACACTCAGAGTCCAGCATCCTCTTCTGGACGTCCCCCAAAGCGTCCTCAAGTTCTTGAACCTGCTGGTCAGCCTGTTTCTGGATGGTGTCTCGGCTCTGAACCAGTTCTTGGCACTCCCTGTTTTTACGGTTCAGGGCAGATTGAAGCCGTGCCGTCTCTTCCTCTGCCGCCTGCTGTCTTCTCTTGACCACCTCATGTTCACGTCGCAGTGCTTCCAGCTCACTGGAGAGGTCCCAACCCACAGTGGACTGACTCTTCTCTGGAGGTCTGGACAGTGAACGTGACAAGGCAGGATTCTGGAGGGCCTGCAAAGAAAGAAAAAAACCATAACCTACCTCAAATATGGAGTACAAAACAGTTGTTGATGACTTTGTAATACATTCACAAAACATTTATTGTTCTTAAGAATAATGATGTTAAATTCATTTCTACTGAAGGCAAGAAAGTCAACAAATCAGGATTTGAATGGTGTATCAGCAGTGAAATAAGTATGAAAGTTCAGCTGTTATCCTAACACAGACTGATTTAAATTCAAACCACTAACATTGTGTTTTGCACATATTAAATAATATGAAACTGTCCCATTGAAAAAAACTTACCTGATCAGAATCCAGGCTGTGAGCTTGTTTGACCAAAGTGGTTTCTTTACCTGCAGGACAAACATGACTTTAAAACCAATTCATACTGAGCAGGTTAAGTTTGAAATCATGTTATTACAATGTAAGGATGCTCACCTTTGATAACAGATTGCCCAGAGTAGTCACCCTGTGAACAGACATAGATACACACACTCATTATGTAAAGATGAAATTACATTTAAACCTGAAAGAAGAAATCAGATGTATGATGTCTTTTACCATAGTACTCCGGAGCTGAACCTTGACAGTCTCTGGGGCTCGAGCCCCTTCCTCTTTTTCTTTGGCGCTGAGTAAAACCTTCAACTGCTCCTTCTGATTTGATTAAAAATAATATAAAAAAGTAAAAGCACAAGTGAGTTTAGGTAACCTTACACTTACTGAATACCTGCAAATACAATAAGGGTCTAAATTCACTCTCTACAGTTTATATTATTTATTTAAAACTAAAACAAACTCTAAAACTGAACAATATCTACTTTTAAAAACCATATTAACAGTAAATCTCATACAAATCAATATTCATACCTCTTTGAGAAATGCCTTAAGAAATACCAGACACACACTATTTATCAGAGACTTCCACACACTTTGAACTGCTTTGATCTTCAAAAAAGCTACACCAGATACCTCCTAAATTATTCAGGGCTCTGCGGTATGTGTTTTTGTCACTTCTCCAGGTGCTTCAGTTTCAATAAAAGTTGTAACAGTTTCAAAGTGGTTAAGGGAAGAAGTTTTGAGCCAAATAAGCTTTTAAAGGTGGCAGAAAGCAGATGCAGGGAGATTTTTCATAAAACCAATTTTCTTTTCATCCAAAGGTTAAACAGAAGAGAACACATCTGCTCCAGAATATGAAATCTTTATTACAGAACAGCATCAGTGTGGACAAATATCTCATCAGTCTAAGTGGTTTTAGTAAAGGCAAAAGACATCTTGTTGTCTGAGGTTCAAGTTGTTTCTTTTGACTCATTTCAGGAAGTTACAAATTTCTGAGATGCCATAGCACTTGACCTTGATTTCTGAATGTGTGTGAACCTGGCAGAATGTTATCCGGTGCTATTGAGTCACAATCGATTGGCATTTCTTACACATTTGTGCTACCTTCCTTTTCCCTTCCCTTCATTTCCATGTTTACAAGCACCAGCAACATCCTCCCAACTCTTATTTTTCCATTTCAGAGGTCAGAAAGAAACTCAAGACATCTGTAACCTGCAGTCAAAACTATCAGCACTGTGCAATAACAGCAAGTTTATTACATTTTTTTCAAATAAACTTAAAAAAGAAAAAAATAGGAAAATAGTAAACAAGGCCCATAACATTTCATCAGTCATATTAGTTTCATACCTCTTTTTGAGTGTCTTCCACAGTGATCTTTTCCTGCATATACAAAAAGATGACATATACAGTCAACTGAGGGATTTATACCTCACAGTATGTCAATAAAAGACATTTGTATAAATTTCCTCATTCATCGGTGAATTTTTGTTGTTTTTGCAGCTAGTACTGAGGAATCTCTTTGCTTAGCGAATGCATTTTCAAGTAAAACATTTATCTTTTACATTAGCAAAAGCCTGCTCTGCATCTTTTGAAACAAACACTTAAAGTTAAAAAAAAAAATTATCTTTTACATTTTCTAAATCATGTACTACATTTATTATCACTGTAAAGCTACAACAAAAGTCCAAGAGAGTGTGATTCAGATCATCTTTTATTAATCACCAGAACCTCTGTTAGGACCCTCAGCTCTACCCTCCCACAGAAAGCATTGAGATTAAAAAAAAAGAGGCCAGTGTTGAAGGACAGACCTGCTTTGAGGGCTTCAATGTACTGTGCTGTTTTGTCTAACTTAGTAGCTCCTGCTTTGGTTTTTGTGTTGTTTACCTGAGTGAGCTGTTGCTGTAGCATGTTGACCTTATCTAACAGTGCTCTCTGCTCTTGGCTGTATTTCCTGAGACTTTCCTGCAAGGTCTCATTCTGCCTCTCCAAGTCCTAAAAAACACAAAAACTGAAGCTTAAAATCTTTACAACAACAAAAATCCAATCGAATCAACCTACCAAGTACTAAAACAAAATAAATTTACTGTACTTTAGGTTTCCTGATGTGGAACTTGGACTTCAAATGCATTGAATTCTGGCAAATATTTGTGTGGAAGCTAAAAATTAGCACCTACATTTATGACCTGATCCCTTCTGTTAGCCTCAGCTGCTTCTGATAGCTCCACTGAATGCTGCAGACAACACAGGAGCTTTTTAAAAACCATGTTTTAAAGATATGACGCCGCCACAGGCTATGTAACAATTCTAACTTATAGACACTAGATGGCACTCATGTATATCAGAGTACCTTGTAGGTTCAGATATATGAGAAGGCTTTACTTCACAAGTCAGAGAAAATAATTAAAAATGTGAAACAGGTGGAAGAAATTGCCAAATCCTGAGGATGTTAATGCTGGACAGAAGGGATTGAACTTAATAACGTCAACAACGCCTTGGCATTCTTGACCTATGTCACATTTTAATAAAGAAAATTTTATCTGTGACATGGCTACAATAATGTAATTTCGCTGCCGTTTCAATATGCGAGAATAACAGCTGCTCCTCCCTATGAGTGAGGTTTGATGGATGATGAGAGCCAGTAAACAGAATGCTGCAAGATTACCTGTCGCTTCCACTGCTCTATCTTTGCAGCCTCTTTATCTGTAAAAAAAAACAAAAAACCGGAGAAAATGGAAAATTAAGATTTCAGGACTTGAAAAACAGGTTTGTTAACACAAACATTTTCAAGGATGTTAACAAGAGGAATAAATGCAAATAAAAATATCATAAAGAAATATGAAATGAGAAAAAAAAACGTTCAGTTATAGCTGTGGCTTAGGATATTGTAATATATTAAAACTGAGATGTGTTATAAAAAGAATTACTAACAGAAATTAGAAATTTTAAACCCATGCAGAGCTTGATCGCATTAACCTTTGCAATTATAACTACATTCTACAGCAACTTTTAAGTGTTAAAATATGTACATAAACAATAAAATTTAAAGTCTGAGCTTTTTTTGCTTGCACGTATGATGTAAAAAACGATCTCTTTTGAAACAAACGGTGAGATGTTCAAAACTCCCTGCATTAAATTGACACAGCGTTTCGCTGCTAATCTTCAGTACTGCCTCCTACAGTCATATGAGCCAGACTGAGGTTTAAATTCAGAAGCTATCCTTCCTTTTTGGTTAGTCTGATCATTCATAGTTGCTCATGGCTCTTTCTGTATTTTTGAAAACAAATAGCTTGTTTTCTGTGTTGACATCTTACCTCTGCTGGCTTTTTCAAGGTAACTTTTTACCATCGCAACGAGCTCTGAGCTCTTGCTGAGGCGAGCGTAGTGAAATGCATCATGTCCCAAGCCGTCAACTGCCTTTACGTCAGCGCCGCTCTTCAGCAACACCTCCACTGCATCCTTACAGCCGTACTCACAGCCCAGAATCAGCGCTGTCCTGATGGGGGTCAACAATGAAAGTTTATGAGCAAGAACATCCAATGGACTAGTTATGAAACTGCTGGTTCAATGATGATGAGGTTTCTAAAATCAACATATGTGGCATAAAAAACAGATAATTGTGCATTTTGTGCATTGAGCAACTCTTCCAAAGATCAACTCCCCTGTGGCTGATGTTTCTTACTTGTTTTGTTTGTCCCGGATGGTGATATCTGCCCCTCGCTCCAGCAGCAGCTGACAGATGCGTGGATGACACATCTGGGTTGCCAGCACCAGAGGTGTCCTGCCATCCTGGAGGTAAACCAAAGACATACAGATTAATACATAAAGGTACATCAATCCATAAAATTGCAGTTATAACACTGACAAATCCTATCCAAGAAATCAAGCTGTTTCTCACCTCACAGCTAAAATAAGGCTCAGAGTAATCAGTGGAGAATGCCTTTTTTGTTGCTCGAACTACCCTTTGTGCACCTACTGACTGTCGCTGACAAGGTAACAACCTTCACTGAGCGAGCAGACTAATATGCTTTTCTTCAATGATAACTAAACATGTGAAAAATGTGAAAGCCTCCAAGGAAAATTTCTTAGAGGATATAAGTGCACTACATTGTGTGAAGCAAAGTGAAATATCAATTCTTACAAAATCAGCAGCATTCACAGAAGCCCCGCTGTCACACAGAAGTTTCACACTGGAGGAGCAGCCTGCCATGACTGTGGAGAGAAAAACACAGAGAAAAATGGAATCATTTCAACCTAAATTACCACCAAAAAAACATGTCACATTAACTCAGCTCAAGCTGTCACATCAATCTGAGTTTTTTTTAATGTTGGAGAAAGTATA
>JAPZDV010000001.1:26891779-26938835 GCA_029814665.1 Acanthurus lineatus
CAGTTCTGAAGGCAAAAGGGGGTCCAACCCAGTACTAGCAAGGTGTACCTAATAAAGTGGCCGGTGAGTGTATATTTGCTTCTTTGTTTCTTCTTTTTTTGCTTTTGGTTGAACAAATGATTTTTATTATTTTAGGAATATTGTATATTCTAGTTGAAATAAGGCTTGATGTAAACTTACAAATAACACTAATCTGATAGCATTAATTAAGTAGATTAGCAAGTGTACATAGTATGATAGCTGTCATTTTTCACATTACGGTATGATGCTCTGTTGATGGAATGGAAAACAAAGTAAAAGAGACTTAAGTTGATCTTACCAGCATCATGTAGAGCTGTTCTCCCTTGTAGGTCCACATTTCCAACTGGACAGTTGTGCTGTAAATAACAGAAAAAGCACACATCATCATAAATGGATCGGGCAAAGCAAATCATTTAACTAGTGCTGCAATCACTGGATCCAAGTAATATGAAACGTAAACCTAAAACCTATTATTATCGGATTATCAGTCTCAATGAAAATCTACTTTATGTTTTTAAACATTGAATCAAGATAGTTTATTTATTTTCACAGGTTGTCAGTGGAACTTGAGAGGCAACAGCAGGCAGGTCATATTGGGCTAAGTGGCGCTGTGCTGATATGCCTGTGACATCTCTACACAGTCAGTCAGCCGGTGGGACAGCGGTGACTGTAGCTCTGTGATGGTGATGAGGGCATGCTATGATGCCTTGAGGACTCAATGCTAACAGGGGCCTGATGTTGCTGGGTAAGCTTGCCAGTGAGCACTGGCCCCCACTATAAAAACCCAAGTCTCTCTAGCAACAAGGGCCAAAAATTAGCAGCACGCTCAAATGACAAAGCTGGGGGGGGGGTAAAGCAGCAATGAGAGCTGACAGTTCAGCACGGAGGGAGAGGGGTATCCTATATCTTGAGGGTTTGGGGCTGACAGAGGGGGATGGTGGAGGTGGTTGTGGTGGTGGTGGTGGGGTGTTGGCGTCCAGTTGCTATGTCTGGTGTGATGACGGCACCAAGAATGGACGGCAGGTTTGCAGGAGGGCAGGCTTGTCAACACTACTGACAACCCCCTGCCAACAGCCGCAACCTCCATTAGATCACTGCCATGTGCAAGATCGGGGCGAGGGGAGGGCAGGGCTACGACACTATGAGAGCACAATATTGCACAGATAACCCCCTCACTGCAAACACATAAATCCTCCAGTGGGTCATGGTGACTCAACAGGGCTCACTGTTGACCGATGCAGAGTGGGCTCAGCTGCCAGAGCTGTTTGGCAATAATTATTTAAAGGAGCTGAAAGGGAAACTGCTCTGACCAGCCAATGGCTGGCAGGCTGCACTGTGGAACATGCACGCAGTTGAGTGTGCAGATACACAACACAGAAACATGCACAACAAACAGCTCTAACTAACCAAAAACCCAAACAATATAAGATGTTTTTGTCGTTATTTGAAATATTTGCAAGCATGAGGAAACACCATTCAGGTAATAGTGTTGCAGGCACATGAGGAGGTGGGCTGCACTTTACCTGCAAGAGTTTCTGCACACACAGAGAGTGTCCATTTCTTGAGGACAGATGAAGAGCATTTTTACCTAAAGATAAGTTTGGAAAAAAATATTATAAGATTAGATAAGATAAAGTTAGATGACATAAGATGAGATAAGATTGTCATGTAACAGCTTCAGAGTCAAAGGCTGAGGCAAACAGTGATGAACTAATTAAAATGACACAAGGTAAAAACAATATGGACAGCTGCAAACACAGTTGTATAACACATATTGTGTGTGAAATTGATGTGTGTGTATGTGTGTATGTGTACAGATATTATGTACTTAAGCTATTCATATACAATAATTGTATATAGTAACTTGTAGAATGGAAAACTGATCGGAAAAAGAGGTAAATTCACAATCTAGTGTTTTTATTTATTTATTTATTTATTTTTAAGTCAAACACCATTATATGCAAAACACAGTACTTTAGCGTGACTATTTGTACAGCCAGTTTAAAAAAAGGTTTATTGCACATGCTCCTTTGGAGTACCCAGCAAAAAAATAGACACCATGGGATCAACCACTGCATCGTTTTGAGATTTCCTAAGCTGGCAGAAGTTTGCCAAACCAGTGACAGTGAGTGATAATCCTGTTAGTGAGTCACAGCTTGAAATAAATTATATTGTGTTATTTAAATAGACAGCCTGCACAATAAGTGATCTCATCAGTTACAAAGGATCATTAAATGAAAATGATTAAATAGTACAGTAACGCTCAGCATTACAAAATACAGAAGGTGTACCTGATGTTTACTTTCAGCTCTGTTCTTTTTACGTGTCAGGGCATTTTTCTTCTACTTTTGAAGGATAAATGTCATCAACCTTTATTGATACAGTGATATTGTGGAAAATAACATCACACCTACTGATTGTACTTTATAAACTTAATGTATGATATGAATATTTTCTCTGGTTGTTGAACGAGTAAACAGTCAAATGCTTTGAGTGTTGTTGAGTTGTATGACTGTATTATAATGCAAGGTTGTTTTTAATATCAAAACTAACCTCACTGATATAATATTAGAAACACATCAAAGTATGCAAATATAGCTCTTGAGCTCTCTCACCAGTGGCATCAGTCGCGGTGACATCAACATTGTGCCCCAGGATGAGATTGAGACAGTCTAGGTGTCCTCGTGTTGCAGCCAAATGAAACCTAGAAAAAAACAAAGGGAGATGAGTAAAAAATGAAGACAGGAAAATAAACAGAGCATGATGGAGGAGAGTGGCAAAGAGGAGACTATACGCAGTGGAGAAGGTCAAGTAAAAAGGTGATATGGTGTGAAAAGGAGCAAGGTAAGGGTGAAACTTAAAGATAAGAGAGGGACTGTAAATGGACACTTTGCTCCTTGTGATCAGATCTGTAAGATCTGCACTTTCACAGCAAGTAACAGGAAAGCTCAGGGTGTGTAATGACTCCATGTCAACCAGCAGCTACACAACCAATTTTTTCTTTCTGTATGAGCTTCACTGTCACATATGGGAGTGCTATAAAGGGATAACAGGAATCGTTGTTTAAATAATACAGCTTTTGTTTGTGAAGGCACCAACTCCAACACTGGTTAAGTTGAGGAAGTATTATGTTGACATTGATAAGAGTTTAAGAATAACTTTACTATGGAACATAAAACAATATAAATAAGAGCGTTTCACTGCCCAGTTTGCATTTGCAGGAAAACCTTGAATGACCTTCCTCATCTGAACAACGTTAAGACTTTGAAGAAGACCCAGTAAATCCTGGCTGATCCTCAACTACCCAAGAGTTCAAATTACTTCCATCTGACCGCAGATACAATCCACCAAGATGCGGAACCAACAGACTTAAGTGCTCAATTTTTTCTGTAATTATTGGCCTTTTGACAGCTCAATATGATTTATAAAGCTTTTTTTTTTTTGGCACAAACACATGTTTTGCCCCTCTGCCTCTGTCATGTCTGTGTCACTCTTTGAGGCAAGGCTGAATTTTTTTATCTTTGAGAATCTGAAGTTTATTCTTAAGCTAAGATATGAGTTGAACCCTTGAAAGTCACCTTAAGCAAACATAAACAGGATTTTTAAATTCTCCGAAGAAAAAGAGTCTACATTTTCTTGACAGCAGGACAAACTCCATCTATTAACAAGAATTATGTGATGTGAAGAAAGCCTCAGCACAGCTACTTGATTAACTTTAACTAAAAAATTTTTATTTGTGTTTAATTGTCACAATTGCATATTTCCTTGTTACTTGCCTACTAAATTAAGCAGTTTCCCACTGCATGTGTTTGACAACAGGTCATCAATCATCTCTTTTGACTGTCAACATTCCTGCTCCCCTTCTCTGATTTAACCCACAGCAGCACTGCTGCCACAAGCCACGAAGGTCTGCAAAGCACTTGTGTGTAAACCAATCTCAGCCTGTCACCCATCAAGCCACATGAACCTGTTTATACACTAACCCCGAGGTATCTGCCAAGGAGACAGCTAGGCTGTCACCTCAACACTGGCGCGGGTATTAAAAGCCGTGTTGATGGCCAGAAGATGCTGGTTCTCTGGAGAGCACTGGAGGGTCCTGACCTCCAGGGGCAAACAGCAGCCAGGAAGCAGACCAGAGCTCTCCAAGTTAAAGGTATATAAGTGATGCGACTCACCAAGTTCATGAGCCACAGCATTTTACAGAGAGTGACTGGAGGCAATGCTTAAAAAACACCCAAACCAAAACACAAAGTTGCATGTATTAAGAGTATTGTGATGAATAAGGAATGATGAGTCATCTGACAGTTAGTGGCACTATGCTTCAAAGATGTTTTGGACTGAAATTCTCGCATTTGTAGGACTGTGATACAACAGATCAAACAGACAGATATGATCTCAACAGACTTATTTCAACTAAATAAATCATCTGTTAAAGTTTAATAACTGTTCAGCAAGGCTAATACCACTGACAAAAAGTGAAAAACCAGCGAAGAAGCACATGTCAGTGATCAAACAGAAAGAATTAACTCTGTGGAGATATTTGTTACCCAGCTGGAGAGCTCAGGAAAATGGTTAGACATGAATTTAGGGAGACTGCTTGATCTGGCTCTAATAGAACACATTCAGCTCTGTCATTTCATCTTCACACCTGCTCCTTGGGCAGCTTTCAGGTTGACAGCCCTCAGGATATGGCGGCTATTTTTAGAGAGTGGACAGGGAGGAGTAAACCAGAGGGTACATGCTGTATCTGATGGTGTGTGTCTCTAAAGGCAGACAAATAGCCAAAATACTGTTGCTGCAAGCATCTTCAAATACTTTGTTTTATAGATTATCATCATAGCAAGATCCAAGTCTTTGTCAGATGATTTTCTAGGGTAACAAATGAATGGCACAGAACTTTTGGTGTTTAAGCAAACTTGTTTAGTAAATGCAAGTTTACAGAAACCTAATGTGTGATGTTTTTGAAATGATGTCCACATAATTAAAAATATAACTGTATACAACTATATAACTAAAAATACAGCTTTCAATTCAAAAACAAAACTAGATATCCTCAATCTGTCATAAAAACAGGGCTCAACATTATGCAGAACCAACTGTGAAACTAACAGCTCACTATTGTTTTGCTTAAAAGACACTCAAGCACAAAATTCTTTGCTGCTAATCCTCACAAACAATGGCATCGCAGCAGTATCTCTATTTAGGTGCCAGTTTTGTGCTGCAGGGCAAAGCGAGTACTCGTCTTGTGTGGTGCGCCGTCATCTGGACCCAAATGCTCGTCAGCCACCAACCACAATTGCACAGAGAGAGCAGGTGTGATGGGTGGGCTTACCTCACTGGGATCTTGCGAGTGCCATGACAGAGATGTAAACTGTTTACTCAGCTGGAAGCTGCGATATGACAGTTACAGCTGAATTCATTAGCTGAACACAATGAGGCTAATCCAGGACACACCAAATTATATATCTGGGGTAACAGTTTGTAATTAGTTTCCCTTCAGAGGTCCATGATTACAAGGGATCGCCATTCAACATTCCTCCGTTGGCTTTTGCAGAGCCCTGAAAGCCATAGACACATGTTGGCCGTGTGTGGCACACTGAACTATAAGCAGACTTGCTGAGTTGTGATTGTGGTTCACTTTTGTTTTGGGTAGACCTGGCAAAGGCATGACCACTTTTCATAAACATATATGTTCAACTGAGTTGATATGATAATTTTAAAGTTAAATAATTCTGGTCAGCCTATCCTGCAGGGGAATACGTAATGATGACTGTGACTGTATTTGCGTATAACAACCTCAACAGTCTCTGCAAATGGCCACAAGTTCTACATTTAGTTCTGCCAGATTCTGGCACCTTATTATGAGAGCAGGCATCTATCAGGTTGGGTGTATGTTATGTTTATTTACACACATGCATGTATACAATCACCGGTCTTTGCAAATGGTGCCGCATAACAATATCACATGCTGTTGAAAATACTCAGCATCACTCCGTCTGGGATCTGGTGCTGCATAGTTATATGCTTTAACAAAGCCTTTGTTAAAATAAACACAAAGCACAGCCCAGAGAGCAGTGACTTCTTCATATATCAAGGATTAAATGGAGAGCGCCTGGCCTCCAAAAATGCTTGTGATGGAATCTGGTTGCATTTAGGGAGCAGTATCTGTTTTTTTAAACAATGCATTGTTTTCCTTGACAGGGCCATTATGATTATTAATAGGACCAAAATAAAGATCTGATCTACCTGAAATAGCGGTGGTCTTGGATGGTCAAGATGCAACAACAGAAAATTCCTTGTAAATGTTTCAGTTAGGATGACCTACTTTTCCCTTACACCTTCAATAACTCTTATCTTGGCTTTCTGTTAACCCATTTCTTAAGTTCCTGCTGAAAAATCCCACCATATAAAACACTGTCCATCAAGATGTCAACTGATCCTGATAATAGCCTGCAGCTGGGCCTAAATGTATTAGTTGGTGTTTCAGGCATCACAGTGGATCTGATCTGAATTTGCAGGGAGTCATTTCCTGTGGGGACTAAATAAACTGCCTCTGGCCAATGTGGTCAAGCCTTTAGTGGACACAAACATTCTTTATACCAGCTCCCACACTGACCTCCAGTCACATGGAGACAGAAAAGGAAATTTCTGAACAGAAAAATCAACACATAATAATATGCAGTTGTATTGCCTTTCATATGCAGGGCAACCGGGTGAAGGTTTAAGTTTGTCAAGTGCAACAGGCTCATGTTAGGAATGGGGAGGGTCTTTGGTTTTTAGGGTCATGCAGGAAGAAGCAGCACTAATGTTTCTCAAAAACCTATTTTTAGGTAAGAGTAACTTAAAAAGAATTTCCATCTATGTCTTATCTGGGAAACATGGTCAGGAATGTGTGTGGTGGGGAGTACACCACAATGTTTGGAATTTGTGATGCTCAGCATTTTAAGAGTCTCAAATATTCTGAAAGGCATGGTGGAAAGTGGAAAGGAGCAATTAAGAAAAACCAATAAGAAACCACAAGTGTATGACACATCTCTTTGTTGAAAGTGTGTTTAGAAATTCACCTCTTTGACTGAATATCAACAGACTAGACATGGATGTGTGTCTGCACATATTGTAGATATGTGTGTGTCCTTGTTTACTTACGCAGAGCGTCCTTCCACATCAAGCTTGGTTGGGATGATGCCCTTCTTGCTGAGAACAGCAGCCACCTTGTCCACCTCGCCCCGTTCCACTGCTTTCATCAGTCGATCATCATACTTGTTCCAGTCTGTGTTCTGACATTAATGATAGTGAATAATCAGACACAGTGACAGATTTTCCTAAACAAAGATGTTACTAAATACGTACTTAGTTCTACAGTAGTGTCATACATAATGACAGTGCTATTTTCTCTTTTGTAGCACAACAATAGACTTAAGTTACTGCAGAATGTGCCAAGAATGTGCCTCAGTTTTACCTAGCCCCCCCCCCAATGAGTGATGTCTACAAAGCATGGGAACAGGGTACTCTTAAGACTTCTGGGGAAGCATAAAGGCATCTACATGGGGTTCTTATTGAGGATGAAAAATGAACACACGCAAAGTTAAAACGTTAACTAAGTGAGATTCAAATCCAAGCAATTTGTATAAACACAGCAACGATCTTTAAATAAGTAATAAAAAGATGATAAGACCATACCTTACTTTGACAGTATAACAATATGTAATTACAAATTTATTTGTTTGAAAGCAATTTATAAGTCATCAAATTGATCCACCAATGACGATTGTCCCAATTGCTCAACACTGCATTACCACTTTGTCAAAGGAGCTTTGATGTAATTAAATTTGTAGATAGAAAGCATTACAGCTGAAGAGATAGTTGTCATAAAAAAACAGCTTTTTGTGACAAACGGACATCACTGACAATGAATACCTACAAAGTGCATGGAGGTGCATTTCAGCCAGCGGCTCATCTTGGGTGAGTGGAGCTGGTCCTTGCACCGTGCTACTGAAAAGGTTGCCACTGTTCCAGTTTACAAAAGCAAAAATGGAGAAAAAAATACAAAGATTATAAAAAATCCCCTCAGTCTCTAAGTGCACTCAACCAGTGAGTGCAACAAAAAAGACGTAAAGACAAAAGGGTAAGAGTCTATACTGCAGCGGACGTCCTCTTTTGGAAGGCTCAACCTCTGAAGTTTTCCTCACTCCAGGCAGAGAAGTTCATTTGGCAGGATTTTCTAAGCATTCCTGTGTTTCTCTTTGGCTCTGCCTGTTAGTTCATCACTGCACAGCAGTTTGGTTGATGGTTAAAGGGAGGAGAAGGAGGAGTAAGAGGAGGAAGGGAAGGAGGTGGAGAAGCAGTAGGGCCAGCCCTGCCGGCCCTGGGACCTGCCCTGGCCGGCTACTGCAACTCCTCCTCTGGAGGAAAAGTCAGCTCAGCCTGGCTATTTCTCGTCTTCCCAGAGTGTCTTCCCCTCTGTCTTTCCTTTATCCTTAAACCCTGTTTAACTCAATCTTCTTCTGTTTTAGGTGCTCTTCCTATTCTTCACTGGGCTGCTTTCTGTCAGTAAAATCTGCAAGCATCTTGCTTATCAAGTAGTAACTATAGAGCTTCTCTCTTTGCTTCTTCTGTCCTCTGTCTGTGGTCTCCAGTGTCTTCACCCCACCAAATGGCAAGTCAGCCAGGCTGAGTGGGGTAAATATGTGAGCTCTCCCAGGTTTAAAATATCATCCCCTCCCTGGTAAACAGCGGTGGTGCAGACAGCCCTGTAGACTGGTTACCTCTTTATTTTTTGACCCTCCAACCTTTCTGTAGTGACTGATAAGAAGACAGGGGCTAAGAATACATTCTGGACATGCCTGAACCATGAGTAATGGCTTTAGTGTCTATCATCACTGCCAGCGTGAAACAAGGCCAGCCAAAAAGACCTTGCTTACATTGCTACCCCCCACTATGCTCTCCGCTTGTCTGCATCTGAAAATATTAATGTCAGAGGGGGATTATGGTTTGCACATTTGAAGGGGTCTTGGCACTGACCCTCACAGGACACTACTGGGCCAAGAGCTGCTGTTAGCCCATCCATCTAAAGAGGGTGTATGGCTCAAAAGCCCCCTGATCCTAGCTGCACGGTAGCAAGATTAGCTGCCAGCCTTTTTACAACCAGCTGTCTGAGACTGCAGCCTCACCAAAAACTACAACAACGCTGCCTCTTCACTAATAAGCATGTGGTAAATAATGCTTAAGCACAACTTTCACTTTTATTAGGCAAAACATCACAGGAAAATAGAGGGTCAAAAAGGTATAGAGACAGCAATCCAAGGACCTGTTTAATTTACACACTGCATCAGCTCCTTGTGGCCTCATGTTACTGTCTGCTGCCAGACTGGCGTTAACAGAGCAGGACTGATATCCACAAACATGCAAAAGGACCTCCTCCACATGACATGTCATATGAAGAAGTAGGTGTCAACTTACGAAAGCTGCTCAGCCTAGCATAGAGACAAAGGCGCCAAAATGGCACCCAGCCATGCAGCATACTGTACATTGGTCACGTAAATATCTCACATGGGTATGCTGGTGTGTGTGTGTATTTGTTTGGGAATCTGTTAATGTAATAGTTAATCATAGGGCTGTTAGCAAGCAAGAGTCACTACAGCAGCAGTCTCTCAATTTTAAGGAGAGCTGGTCAATACTGATACAATGACATATGACACATGATAGGCTTTTAAGAAGACACTTGGCCCAAACTGTGTGAGGCTAATATAAAAGTTTTCTGGATATGATTACATTTTTTTTTAACCCTGCAGTCAAACGATCTAAACTTGAATCAGTTTCAAACACCTCAACCTTTAAGCCCAGGAGAGATGATGAGAACAGATGACAATATCAAGTTTCGTATCATGACGTCAATATGTTGTCAATGTATCTCCCAGCTTTCCTTTCATTCACTGAACCAAGACCCTGCTGAAATAATGACAAATTCAAGCAAAATAATAAGCCTCTCTTTTTTAATTAGTTATCTTGACAACACTTAATCAGAGGTGTGTGTAGAACAATGGGAGATTGGAAATATCATTTTGGATACTTCCAGACTCTAGCTCAAATCATGTGCACTGCAAGATTGTAGCAGCTTTATCAGAGATAATCATTTCTGTACAGTGGAAGCTTGGAGACATTTCTTCAAAATTGTTTTACCATCAATGATAATGACCCAACTCAAGGGCAATCTATTGCATTATATTGAGAAGTGGCAGACGGACCAACTAACTGTGCCATCCCCAGAGACATGCTACTAATACGACTAAAAGATGGGAAAGAGTTGTTTAATGAAGAGAAAAAAATATTTTTTACATGCTTATTGTGTGCAAATACAGGCATTATGGGGCATACTGAACATGACCTGGCCTTGACTAGCAGCCTCTCCTGATTACACTGCATCCTCCTCTGCCGAGTGACTGCTGAACATAACTTACACTGTGAAACAATATTCAACTCTCTTTGAGTATAGCTTAAACACACATTTAAGCTACACTGAAGTTTCTATTTTATTCGACACAATGACCTTTACAGTGACAAATATCACTTGACACTTGGATGAGCCGTTCTAGACCTCTACCTGTCCACACAGACTATTCTGGGTGTCTGGTAATAATTCAGGAAGAGACTTCGTCATCTTCAGGTCAAGTTTTCCATCAGAGCTCACAGGCTGTAACTCTCTCCAACACTTCAGTTTCCTGCCTTTCACAGCCTCTGGCCTGACTAATGGCTCTCTAATGTCCTAACAGATGAAATCATCAGCAGGAAATATCTTACTGGTCATCTGATAACAGAAAGAAGCAGAGACCAAAACATAAATTCATATGCCAATATGCTAAGTGATAGTTGTATTTAATGCCAAACTGCAGTCACTGATGTGGTTTCATAAAATTATGATGGGGATGACTGAGACCGTAGCAGACATCTGTGGAGAGACATTATGTCACGAAATGTAAACCTCTGATATTTTATGGCCGAAGTGGATAGCTGTTTAGAGGTGCAGACCTTTGCCAGTGCTATTTTTATTTTTTTTTCATTACTACTTGAAACTAGGGATGAGTTGAGAAGGGGGATTAAAAAGGACATCCTATCATTCAAGTTTCCTGATGAACAGGATCATATTTTTCAGAGGTCAGGTAAAAAGGTTTAACTTAAGACAAGCCTCAATACAGAGAGTACATGACTGTTAAACTCTCGGACAACATTCCCTCCAAAGAACCTTGGCAAGGAAACTGTCAGTGGAAAAGTAAACAAGGAACATCATACTAAAAAGATAGTAAAATCTAAAAATACTGCTTCGTTCCATTATTATCCATGCATTTATGTTGATATTTAGGTTGTACAAAGACTACTATTTCCACCACATCAGATTACCTCAGTGTCAGCTTGCAAATATTTTCTAATTATCACTAAGTACAATGGTGATGGAAATGTCATTAGTTTTGCAGGGTAA
Source organism: Acanthurus lineatus (assembly GCA_029814665.1). Classification (NCBI taxonomy): domain Eukaryota; kingdom Metazoa; phylum Chordata; class Actinopteri; order Acanthuriformes; family Acanthuridae; genus Acanthurus; species Acanthurus lineatus. The sequence continues at coordinate 26,903,274 of JAPZDV010000001.1, forward strand.
TTAAGGAAAGAATGTTACAAATAAAAATTAACCTGATTGTATCCCTAGTCTATCTTGAGTGGGGCATGAATATCTGCACCAATCTTCATGGCAAACGGTACAATAAATGTTGAGACATTTCATTAAAAAAAAACAAACTTTATAGTAGTGCTAGAGGGCAAGTCAGGTGATTCATCTTCTGAGAAACATAAATGCCTGTATAAAATGCAATGGGAATCCAATGGTTGTCAAAAAGTTTAATTTTGGTCAAGAGTAATACCAAATAATGTGAAAACATGCTGGGTAAAGAGGGCAGCTTTATACTTCTTTCTCTTTTTTTACTCTGTTTATATTTTTGTCATTTATCCTCAGAGATACCTGTTTGAAACATTAAAATAGCTGCATGCTGTGCCAACATCTCAATGACAAGTTGATTTATTGGTGTAATATATCCTTGGAGTTAAAAGCCAAAACTCTTGCAGCATCAGCATTAATGAGAACCTCAAGAAGTGAGCTCAAATACCAGAAACTGTGCCAAAGAAATCACCAGAAATTATATGAGGGGGGCTCCCATCTGTTACCCAAGAAAGGAAATAACAGTACTTTATTTATTTACTATTTGAGGAAGATATTCGCCATTGTTGATAAATATCTACAACTCCTCTCATAATCACTAGGGTGTTTTCCTGCAGTTAGCAGGAGCAGTTTTATGTGGCCACCCACGCCCATCACACACCCCTTTATAATCTGTGACCATAGACCTGTGCATGGAGTGGTGAACTGTGCAACTGTCTGGGCATGCAGAATGTGAAACCCCTCAGGGACACAGTCAGAAGGGGTGGAAGGGGAGAGAAAAACAGAATGTATGAGCTGAATAAATGTGTGACAAAACAAGTAGGTAGGTGAGAAAGTGACAAGATACAGCATGTTTGCCACTTGCCCGTCATTATGAGACAAGTAAGTTGATTCCTCAGAGTAAAAGTCCCCTTTGGATCAAGCCGAGCCCTCACTGATGGGTCAGGCCAGGTGTCCAGATGAGAGAGAGAGAGAGAGAGACGCTCTGTTTTAGGTATGTACATGAGGCCCTCGCTGCATATCTTGGTAGTTGCTAAACACAGGACCACTCTTGCTGGGCAGAGTGTAGAGAGGTTTCAATCAAGGGGACAAACAGACAGATATGCCCTCTGGTGGTAAACTTAAACATGACAAGTGTAATTCACCAGTCTATTTGTATCCTGGGACACAAACAAAAGGGTGACCAGTGTGGTCTTTACTGTTGATTATTTCCATATTTCTATATTCTCTTTGCTATGCCATCACTACAATTGTAAAGTCACTTAATGCCATCTAGTAGGTTTGCTGCTATGGTATGGTGCCTGTGCTAAACCATGCCCAGTTATTTTGCAGGTTTGTCCAAAACATTTATTGTGTAAATACTAGCAGGAGTTGCTCTCTCCTTGGGAGTCTGCAGCAAACACTTCATTAAAAACTTTTTAAGTGCCTACATGTTGCAACTATAGAGCAGGTTCATTGGTTTAAGCTTGCCTCCTTGTTTTTGTGGTATTAAATATTAAGTTCGATATATAACGCGACAATAACAATCACTAATATCTCTGTTATATGGCATTTATTCCATTCCTCTGCTCAAAGAATAAGGAAACTCTGCAGACATTTAGGGTAGTTTCTCTTTAACTTTGCTGCTAACTGCGGCTAACTGCTGCTAGCAGTTTTTAAGTTTCCTGTTGGGTTGAACACTCAAGAGGTGGTAAAGATGCAACTCTCCTGTCTCTAAGTGCCTGATGAATTTCAGTAAATGTGCACAAGAACACTGTCCTCAAAAACTGATAAAAACTGATAACATAGGCTTCATATATGCCTGTGCCTATTGAAAAAATAATAAAACCCATGTGGTAAAGTAGATTACTGGGAGATTTGTGGTGACCCTCTTAGGATATCCTCACTTGTGTTGCCTAAATTCAGAATGGGAGACTAGTGCGTCCAGCTGCTGGGTCACACCGCTTAAATGACTTATGACCCAAAAGGCAAAGCTGTTCCCTGCTATTTTCTTCTACTTCCGACACCCTCCTGCCAGGGCAGGAGATCAACTCTCCAGTTGTCAAACCCTGTGAACTTTGCCCCTACCAACTCCCCCATAGAGAGAGTGTCCACTAAGTAATGAAAAACAGGAAGACCACACTGTAGTGTCTGTAAGACTGTCCTAGAAAGACAATGGCGTCATTCATTGTCCACTTATATTAGTCCACTTTCAGTTGTTGATATCTTAAACATTCTGTCTATTGTTGAATCTGGACAAAACATCTCCTAAGGTAATGTTTTCTACTTTACTGTCTCTATTCCATACAGATTTCAGAGAATCATACGGTAACCCTAATGTGTGTCTCAGGCATTTGAGGCTACTTGAAGAACTTGCGTGAACTTAAAGAATAAATAACTATTTTATCTTTGAATAGAGAAAGTCTGCATGTGTTTAAAAGAAACGTTGAGGAGAAAATTTTGCAGTTGAATGGCTTGTAAGTGCTCTGCATGTTTCTGAATTCAGATGTATTAAGATAAAAACGATGAGTTGTAATTCACCCAAATGACTTGAAATTATATGGAAACCCTCCCTCTCACATTTCACGACAGACAGATGAGCCTCCAATTTTTAACACAATAACAATCCTCCATTTGAATGAGACAAGACTAGTCTATTGCTGTAGGTAGTGGATGTAAGTTCAATAAGGACAGTGGTATAAAGAAAAAGCTAATAAGATATATAGAAAATGCCAATGAGATCCCTTTAAAATTAAGATACTACACTATAATTCAGCCTTATATTTTTAGCAAGGCTTGCTGCATGGCTTCAGGGAGCTGGGTCAGTCCAGACTGATGTATCTCAACATCTAGTCAATAGACTGACACCCAATTTTGTACAGTTATTAATATTCCCAGATGACAAATCCCAGAAAGTTTGGTATTCCCCTAACTTTCCTTATGCAGCATCCTTCTATTGTGGCTTTAGACTATCTGGTTCATTTAATTCCTTGATGCTTAACTAAATGTAGTCAGAAGAAAACTGTTTTAAAAATGAAGTGTTTTACAGAATTATAGTTGCATGTGCTGATGTGAGAAATACTTTTTACTATTTAGAGGGAAAAAAAATCTATTTCTAAAACTACTGAGAGCAAAAATGTCTGGAATGACTATGAAAGCAGCAGTTCTGTAGCTTCTGTGTGAGGATAAAATGCCTTTTACTTTCCTGTAAAATGTCAGCAGCTTAACTGACACATTTTAATACCCATCATTGAAATAACAATGTCTCGAAGCAGGGGAATTAAAAACAAGCAGTGTTATGAGCTTTGGCTGTAGATGCCTGCTGGCTGATATTATTCCAGCTGGTCTGATGACGAGATAAAAGAAAAACACAGGGCAGACAGAGAGCTGTGGGGCTATAAAATGTTATCCAATAAGCTAGTAAATATCTATTTAAGTCACTAATGCAAAACCACTAAGGTAAATAAATAAGCTAGTGATTTTCTTGAAGAGCTACTTTAAAAACACCATAAAATTAGCATTTTCAGTGCCATGAGAAAATAAAAAAAGGAATACATTCAAGAAAAAAAGAAGAAACAGCTGTATTGATTGTGATGTTTCAATGTTGTGTGGCTGAAAGGAATATTGTGAAGAATGAAGGTGGTTTTTAATCTCACCGCGAGAAAACAATGGGGAAATATTAGGGAAAACAACACAGGACTCTTTTGTCTTGCATGCCCGTATTTGGTTAAATGAGGAACTCTTTGGACATGCTGGTACTTGGGCACAAATGCCGGTGATGATGTTTGTTTAGCCAGCACTTACAAGTCATCACACACAGGCAGGGCGAGGAATGTGACTGGAGGGCTGGAAAAATGGACTAAGCTTGGTAAAAACATGCCTATAATAAAAAATACTTTTCTCCATTGTCTTAGGGAATGTATTAAACAATAGCTGCCCGATCCCACAATATATCTTTCATTTGGTATGTAAAAACAAAAAAACTTTCAACAGAGGTTGCAAAATTTTCACATGCAATGCAATAAACACTACAGTCACATCTGCCAAATAATTAAGACCTCTGATGATCAAAATAAAACTATGTAAAGAAACACATTTATGTTATACAAATAAAAAACAATTAAAGTGGAGCAGAAAATTACATTTAAGCTTCTAATGAGAATGTTGAAGAGCAACTGAACTTCTAAAAACATCACTTGACTCCCACCGTGCAAGATAAAGATCAGGTAGGTACAGAGCAGGTAGTAACTCGTTGCTCTAACATGCCAAATGCTCCACCTATTCTTCACAAGCTCTGAGTAAGCTACCTGGCACCGTCTGCCTCCACATTTCTGAGTATCTTCAATATATGTGAAAAAAGGCAGCAGACTGCCTCTACATTTTTAAGTAATTTAAATCATAACCTAATAATAATTCATACCTTAATTATTCTTGCTCTCTCTGACTTAAATTTAATGGTTAATTCACCAATTTTCAAGCAACTGTTAACAAACTGCCTTACAGAGTAGAAAGACTACTAAATTTCAAAAAAGATTTATCTGACTGTCCAGTGATAACTTTAAGCTTGTAGTCTACACTGAAGCCAGCGATAGTGTAGAAAATAACCGCATCAACTGCCTCTGACATTTTCTTCTTTAAGCTGTAATTTTTAACAAAGTCCATTGTAACTCACACAAAGGAAAAGTCTAAACTGCCCCAAAATGACTGACTTCAAGTTTCTGATAAAGCAGACACTTGTTTAATCTGCACTAAGACAGAAACATAAAGACACACACACACTGAGCACAGCTTGACGAGGCTTAGTCTGAGCCATTTCACAGCAGTTTATCCCTCATCAGCAGAATCTTTGTGCTCCTGTTGCTCAGCAGGCTTGACTGTACAATGTGTGTGTGTGTGTGTGTGTGTGTGTGTGTGTGTGTGTGTGTGTGTGTGTGTGTGTGTGTGTGTGTGTGTGTGTGTGGGCTGATGACAGTGGCAGCCCTCCCAAAGTCAGTAACCTCCCTCACATGCTCACCTCCACCGACAATGGTAACCTCTCAATCACTGACCAAGCAATCAAGCACACACAGTTCCCATCACTTGTACACACTCTGACAATTGCATGGTCTTCCAAACACTCATGAGACAAACCACCAAGATAAAAACAAAAGACACACATGTATATTGCCATCACCCACCAACTCACACACACACAGTGAGTACCCAATAACTATAACTCTAACTTGTAAAATTTCAAATCTGAAAACTTTATTTACAAAACAATATCTCGACTAGGCTAACCCCCTGAAAGCTGAAGGGTCAATTGAGATTCCTCAAGTTCAGGGGCTTCTTTCATTGGTCATCTTTAACAAGTAGTCTGCAACATCGATCAAGGGTTAGTATTCTTGACAGCGGCCACATGAGTTTGTTTACCAATTTAAAGTTTGTCGACATAAAATCTGTGTGGCGAGTATTGGTCTGGTAACAGGGAAAATAACATATCCTGATGAGTAGTACTATGAAATTGGGATCACTGGATTTTCTATTTTTTGAAAAACATAAATGTCTTCTGTTTGTTATTTTCAACATTTTGAGATGGGTTTGTTTTTCATGATACACTTTCATCAATGCAAAAGTAGTGTGTGTCCCCAGAATGCATTAATGGTGAGTTTAATGCATCCTTTTGGATTTTTTATGCGTCAAGGACTCATGCATAGCAACATCGCTGTGCACTCTTGTGCATCGTTGTTGCAGTATGGGAAAACAGACTGGTAACACTGCTGAGATGACCTCATGGCTGCCCCCATGGAGCCAGACATTAATCCTAAAAACACAGACCGTCACGCTACCACCTACTCTCCAGCCAACAAAACATCCAGTCTTAAACAAACTTCTGCTGATCCTGTCTGAGAGTTTGCCTCCCACAGTGAATATCAATGCAATGTCTTTGTGAACAAATACAATAAAACGGTTCAGTTGGAAGTCATTTTTCACAAAAATACATAAAGAGAGAAAAAAAGAGGGGTGGGTCCTTTGGAAGAAAAGGATCAACTACTTCAGGCCAGACTGTCATGAAATTCCATATCAGTATTCATGGTTCATGGTTAAATGTAATTGCGAAGGAGTGACAGGATCATAGAGACACACTGCTGCCTGTAAGCATTCCTATAATATTCATATGTTTCTATCATAAATCCATAGTATCTGTCAGACAAAGCAACTTCTGCAACACAATATTTTGAGGGAGAAATGACTACAGATCATTTTTACTGCCCTATTAAAAATTCATGACTGGACATGACTGGTTAAGTTATTATGGGTAATGCCATTTCAAAAATTAAATAATAGAGCAAATTTTTACAGTTCACCATAATGAATGAATGGCAAAATGTTCTGAAATGACAAAACTGGTGCTGCAACATTGTTTATATTCATTTGTGACAGAAGTCTTTGGTCCATTGTTTTGTGTGAACATCTTGACAGACCAGAAAACAGACTAGTCATTAAGTCTGACAGGCTTTTGTCAGAGGAGATTTGAACAGTTTTACAGTACGACTTGGATTCAACTGAAAAAAAAACCCTTCGGTCTATTTTAACTCAAACTCCAAAAGGAAAAAATAAAACACATACTTCAAAAAAAACTGGGAGGGTGGGAGTTAAAGAGGATTTTTAAAATCCCAAACCTTCTTACCCTCACCAGCAGAGGGGTAAAATTGCTCCTGGGTGTCTCCAAGCTGGAGCCTAAACCTGCAGAATAAGTTTCAACTTGATATTGTTCACAGGGTACACAAGGCCTTAAAGGCTTTTCAATGGCTTGAGAAAGACCCCTCAGGGGGAAGGAAAGTGCAAAACATACAAGTTCCCACACCAGAAAATTGTTTTTTTTTTTTTTTTTATAAAACCAACAAGCATTGCATTGCAGTTTTGAATACACAGATTCAGCTTCAACTGATATTTCAATTAGTTTCTAGAAGATAATTACTGCTTTCAGTGTTCTCAATTATCAGTACCATCGACTATGTAACAGACATTTGACAGAGTCCACCTGGATAAAATGTAATCTGATCATTTTCACACTTGCCGTTTGGTTTTTCAGGACCCAAGAAAGAGCAGTGTGAAGCGTGAGCTCTTCACAGGGTAGACTTGCTAGTAGAGCACTACTCCTGCAAGAAATACATACTGTGAAATGCACTTAGAGACGACTATTAATGGCTACACCACCTAATGGCATACTGCTTGTGGCTGGCTTCAATACATTTTATAAGAGAACCAGACACTAAAAAAAAGAGACAAATGATATTTTGCTAAACTTTAACATTTCAAATATCTACCAATGTTACTTTTGGAATGAACACTTCTTGTCCCTGTAGTAGCCTTGTCTCATTTAGATAGCTGTTAGCAATGACAGCAGTCGGTCGATTATCTCATAATCACTGTAAGATGAACACTATTTTTGCTTAAAATACACACTTGCCAGAGGGATGGCGACACTGAGATTTTATGGCCAAACCCAGAGGAGATGCAACAGGACTCTTGAGAACAATCTGATGATTATTTCAGTGATTTTATTATCTTATCAGCAGCTTAAATGCAAAGGCACAACATAAACAGGAGATTGTGATCACTGCCAAAGGCTTGGAGCCATCATGCGCCCTTCTCCTAGCCCCATCCCCACCCTGCTTTTGTTAAAAACAACTTTTGAATCATTTCAACTTCCCAACAATATCCAGCTCTGTCTTGCCCTACCCTACTATGCCATCAACAACATCTCAGCCCTGTTCTTTATTTTGTAAAATAACACCACTTCAAGGGCGAAGGAGGCTATTATGTTTCACACTAAAGCGCATGCCTGCTGGGGGAGAAGATAGAGGGAAGACAAAGGAGGGCAGGAGCACAAAGAAACAGGAGAATATGTAGGCATACAGCAAAATCTCCTTTCTGATGAAAGCGAATTCTACATCCAAAATATTGAGCCCTGAAGGGATACAAGCAGAAGAAAAAATAGCCTTAAGAGATAAAATAGCTGATGGGAAGCCTGATAGCCTCCGAGCAGCTGCATTATGGATGATCATTTCTGATGGGCTTAATACAGCCCATCTGCCATTACACACACTCATTAAAGTTGTTATATAATCAATGGTCAAGCACAAGACTGTCCATAGAGGAGGGGAGTATTCATCTAAAGAGACATCTTCAGTCATTGATCACTCTCTAAAAAGGAATATGATTGAAGTTTTCCTCAAGAAACCCATTTTATCACCTCAATTGTAATACTGCCTTCCTCAAACAATAATGCCTCTCTCTCACTATCGCACTATCGGACATTATCGGATTATTATGTTTGATCAGTGACCTTTATCATTAGTTGACATGAATGAGGTTTTTTGTGCCATAAGGAGTGCTGCACACACTCCAACTTGTCTTTAATGATTAATCTAAATGCCAGTGGACCATATGGGGCGTGGCACTGAATGAGTTTTATTTAATTTCCAAACTGCTTATAATCCCCATCACACACACACACACACAGAAAGGCATGTTACTCACAAGTATTGCTGTGTGAAATATTTACTTTGTTACTCACCAAAATGAAATGTGTGTCCCTCAGTGTGTTTCCTTTTTCATAAAACATCTCCAAGGCTGATTTTCAAAATATTTTAAAGTGTGTATCAAAAACATCCATGTTTGGTAGCGTGCAAATTTCTTATTTGCCTTTGCAGGTGCACTTTTATGTCTCTTGACTCCATACTCACAACAGCTGGTGATCACATAAGCTTTGTGCTTGAGCACATGCGTCCTTTTCAATGTGCAAAATACAAACAAAACCCACTTATAAAAACACTGTTTCATATTTACTGTTGTTTCTCCAGCAGAATGTGTTGTTTACAGGATATTTTATGAGAAGTCAGGGTATTAAAGGTAAACAGAAAATGATTCAGATGTATTACCCTAAAAATCCCCCAGCCACACCTGTAACACACTCTACAAAGGAAATCAATGCAAAACATTTCATGACAGAACTACCTGTTTGTGTTCAAGAATGCAACAAAGACTTTATGAACTTTGAAATAAGAAAAATGGAAAAGAGAACTCCTTTCATGTAGAATGCAGAAAAGATACTGGACAAGAGCAGTAACATTTCCACCAAGACAAGGGTATGATTCAGTTCATTTGTCAGACAGAGTGCTTCTAGTGAATTCTATCCATAAAATACAAAACACAGTTGAGTTCCTGGACTGACAAGCTGATGTTTGCAAGGACGACAAGCTGTGAGTGTGTACGACCACTCAGAAAATCCCAAACTAACCAGGAAATCGAGTTTCTGTTATTTTTATCCTGAAGCTGTTCTGACTCTGAAACCTGAGGCTGTTGTTGAAGCTGGAACATTTTTTTACATACTATTTTCATAAATTTGGGTTTGTGGAGGGTTTATGTGTCAGGAAATTCTTATCTATGAGTTTTTATCTTGATAAGGATCTGTTTTTGCATAAGCCAAGCCAGTTTTTAACAACAGCATGGCCGTATTCATTGTATTGTGCAGCTGTCTTTATCCGACAAACATCTTCACTGAACAAATGAGATGAAGCATTTCAGTCAACTGACGATCAGAGTCTTCCACTTTCCAATGGCAGTCCTCGCTGCTTCTATAGTCATATTTTAACTTATCCTTGTTGTGCTACAAGAGATTAAGCTCTAACTGTGGCAAGCCTGAGCCAAAACTACATACCTCCCCCTGCCTTTTATCCACAGCTGGTATTGAAGGAATGCCTTAACATTTTGTATCACGGTCACTGAGGTTTCATCTTTGTTTTCCAACCGCAAAATTGTTCAGTAGCATTCCTTGAAATAAATTCTTGACAGTAATTTAAACCTGAACAAACCTGATCACACAATATGAGAATACTTGTAATAGCAATGTAATAAAGTAGGGTAAGTACCACTTAAAGACAATATCAAGTCTGAATTTCTTGAATGTAGAAACCTTTCACTGCCTTTTCAAAGTAAATGCATAAATACTAACTTGAAGAGATAAGATTAAGACAATAAATTTACTCTGTTCAAGGAGTAGAAGAGGATATGGTTTCCTCAGCAGATATTTTTTCTCTGACCTGTTACTGTTTCCTTTGAATTCCCTCTTGCCTCTCCCACTTGGAAAGTAAAAATGTATTTTTCTAAATTATCAGTCACTCCAACAGGAAAGAGTGGGTGAGTTCACCTCACAGGCACAGTGAACCAAGGAGCACAGCATGCATCTCAAATATTCACCGCGAGACTTGATGCTGTCAATCCAATGCTCTTTTGCCTGATATAATTTAGGCTTTTAATGAACAGCAAAGGTTTCAGGATGGGACTGAAATAGGTAGAGATGACCCAATATGCAAGGGATGATAATCATGCCTTCACCTTTGGAAACAAACAAATTAGAACTGAGGTGATTTTTGTTTTTAAAACAATCAGGAGACATCTTAAGTAACGAAAGTAAGGGTACCACCATCTGGTATTTTTTTTCTTTTGGTGCCTGCCCTGTAGGAATGCAATGGAAATGTTATGAAATCATCACTTAGACCTTTGTAAAGGTCATGTCTGTTTCCTCTGTATACTTATCTTAAGATTCTGCTGAGGTAGATTTTTAAACAAACAGCACAAAAAATGCTACAGGGCAAAAAACAAGCTTCTTACTATTAAATTGAAATGGCTATCTGTGCTTCTGACTGACGGGGTGAGACGAGTATCAATGTGGATACAACACCATTTCATTCCTGAAAGGCTTTTTTCTCCCTTTAAAAGGCCCAGATAGCTTACCACACACAGCTCCTTTGGCTTTGTGCCTTTCTCATGGTAATTGCTGGGAGCTGAGCAGGGAGTGCAGTGCCAAACACCCACTGCATGTTGAACTGTGCAGAATTGTAATGACTCTCTATTAAGTGACGTTCAGAGGCTATTACTAGATTGTGAGCAGTTAATTCAATGCTATGGCCCATTACTTCACAAAGCTGGAAAACCTTACAGATATTCTATGCTTTGTTATTAACTTATGATATTCATTCAGTGTTCCCTAAATCTGAGAAAAAGATCACCATTACATTCCTGGAGTAACTTATGGTGTCTCCATGGTGCCACTAAGCCTAAATGGCTGACTGCAACAAATTCTATAGACCTGTGGGTTCTTGGTGTAATCATTTTCTAAAAGCCTTCTGAATTTCGGACTCAGGATTGTCACATTTCTTTCAGCTTAGGATACCCTCCAGGTGCCAGTTCATTGGCTAAAAACTAATGTAGTTTACCACAACAGCCCTACAATAAGTCTGACCTTAATAAATATTAACATGTTTAGTTTTAGTCAAACAAGGTGTTGGTTCAACTTTGTGGTCACTTTGGAGGTTGTTGTTTATGTTGGAGCTAAACTGATTAGTTGACTCATCAACTAATCAGGCAGTATAAAATTTATGACCCTTTTGATAAGTGCATTTTATTATTTTGGTCCAGGGCAAATGCAATTATGTGGTTTCAGTTTCACAAATGTGAAGGACTAGCTTTTTAACTTTGTCATATATAACCGCACATTGATTATAGATGAGACGAAACTCCCTTTGGCCCCTTGAATTTCCATCTGGCATTGTTTTTAACTATTATTACATTTTATAGACAAAACAAATCATCCATAAAATAACAAACATATTACTAGATCCTGAAAATAATCATTAAGTGCTGCCCTAGTTTGTGTGTGATGATGTTGTGTCATACTGAGAAATGTTGCAAAAATGTAATCTTATCTTATTGATGTAAAGTTTACAAAGTGCGTAAAACACCATTCAGTATTACAACACACAATCCAATAGCACCACAAACTACAACCTTTCATAATGATCACAGAGTTTATTCATAATTTATTGTGCCTACTGACCGCAGATCAGATTTATACAACTACATACTTTGAGTGAGCCTTCATCCTCACATCTCACATTTGTTGGGGACCTGCTGCAATCAAAACATGGCCATGTTGGAAACCCTCAGGGGTCATGAGGTTATTCCCACTCACAAAAGACAGATCCGTTAAAAAAAAAAAAAAAGCACCACGGCATTTTAGAAACCACGGGTGTCCGGTGATAAAAAAAACAGGACAACGGTCACTTTGGGGCATTTCTTTGTGTTGCTTCAGTATCAACCGCCATGTGTGGACAACAACAGTCATCTGCTGTAGATTTAGGCCAGATCACAGATAAAACGCCTGAACCTGACCACAGTGTAAAGCCACATCCGCTCGCGCGAGGTGCAGGTGCTTGCCCTCGGAGCTTTTTTTCGACCCCGCCACCTCCGCCGCCGCCACCGCCGCCGTGGGAACATGACCGAGATTTACGTCGTTGTTGTGGACAGGACGTCAGGGTTATAGACAACAACCAACCCGGTGTTACAACACAAAGCCTTTAGCATTAGCATCGTTTTTCAACATATAGCATTAAACAAGGCTACTAGCAAAAACTTACGTTAGTCAACAGAAAAAAACCCAACAGTATTCAACTTACTGTGATTGTTACTTCGTGCTTTTTCAATCGATACTTGAGGCTCTTCATCTTGAAATGTGTTGGCTCCTGATGTTAGAGGTTTCCCGTGATAATTAAGTTAAAAAATAATACAAGGACTTTTTTAAAAAGTTAAGACGAAGTTAGTTTTATCAATCTTCTTTTTTCTGACAGACCCGAGTTTCACCTGACGCCTAACCGCAAACTCTGCTGCATTTTGATTGACAGCCGATTGAGCCAATCAAACTGAAATATGCACGGTCAGGTTTACTTTTGATCCAATTAACAACGCCAAGGGGCGGGACTTCCTTGTCAAGTGGCGCTGGGAGAAGTTGGAGACATCCTGGGACAAGGCAGAAAAAAAAAACCTTGGCATGACGTCAAGCTTACCTGAAGACGAAACACACCTGGAGACAGAGTCCATTTATCTTTGAACAACAGGATTAAATTGTTCAATTATCTGTTATTTACACTAAACAGAAGCTGTTTACCTGTCTGCTACCTTTAATAAACAACTACAATTAAAATGACCTATATAAATCACTACAGTCCCCTTTTACTTACCTGTTTGTTATGTTTCACAAAACACCTTTAATTATGATATTTAACCTACACTGGTCTAACCGACGTTTCAGGAAGAAATTTCTCTACATTTAACTCTGCTATTTTTGCCTGTGGATAGTCACTTTACACATAAAATGCATAGACTTATAAAACATGATTTTATTTGATGTAACTAGACCTTGTAAAGTAATCAAACCTTGCCAGCTAAAACTATTATTAAAACTACTAAAACTAAGGTGTAGTAGTAGTTTCAGTTTCTGTGTGCATGTTGACTAATAAGACACCAAAGCAGTTGCAGTAAAGATAAACATCATTTGTTAAAAAAAGAAAATAAGTTATAAGATGTAAGATATCTAGATTACAAATCAAATCTAAACAAGACCTACTTTAGTCATCTCCGTCAAGTCAGAGGAGTCTCATCATCAAAAATTAAATAAAATTCTATTTTTTTTACTGCGCTGTTGAATAAAAAAATAAAAATATCATGAGTATATTTTACCTTAATTAAATATAATATTAACAAAGATTATATTTATCTACTTGTTCTTAATGTTAAATACCAGATATTTAATAATATGTTTTTAGAGAGTTATTGTTACTTTTAACTCAATTAAACAGTTGAATTATTTATTCATCATTGAAAGAAAATGAATTAATGGAAAAGTAGAACAGATTTTGTCTACAACCCTGAATGAACCCCAATAATAAATTAACTGTCCTTCATCTCCATTTATACCAAATATAAACAGTTATATCTCTCCACATCTACACATAAACACTAATGTTTAAACCTATTTACTTAATTGTACAAACAGTATTGTAAGTAACTCATTACTTGGAACATAATAAGTCTAATTTATCTTTGCTTAACTTAGCTATCTACTTTCTAGAACAAACAACTGACTATTTATTATCTTCAGTAAATATACTGGATGAAAAAAAAACATTCATCTGTGAAAATATTTCTCAAGGTGCAGGTTAGAAAAAGTGAGGCTGTTACTATTGTGCTGTTGACTATATATTATATACATTACATATATTTACAGAACCATTGAGTGAGACTAACTTATAAAATGTAAGTAGGCAGCATCTTTGTGATTTGTTCAAGGACACATAAACAAAAAACTTTCTCAGCTCTTTGATACTGTGTTCTCTGAGATTAGTCCTCAAACTACTCATCCTGCCATTTTACATCAATAAAAAATAATACAGAGGGTGGGAATCTGTCTTCAGGTACTTTGCTTAGGCAAAAATTCTAATTATATATAACTAGAAAACTAATCCTTAATGAAAATAAGTGACTTCTATGAACTGATAAACATTGGCTTTACCTCAGCAAACTAGGCCTTTTTACATATTTAATTTCAGCAGCATTTTTAATCTAAGACTTCTAACACATTATTTTTCATTACAGTGTGGTATTAGCAGGCTATTTAAGCACAAGATAAGAGCAGCCTACTTCTTCTACCATTGGTTAATATACAAATATTAGAAGAATTGTGTCCCCTACAGACTACTGTGGCATAAACTAGAAATACAAATGAACAGAGGGAAAGTGGAAAATGCTGCCCCCTTGTGGGAATACAAAGCTCAAACCTGCTAACAAATAACATGAACAGACCAATTTAAAAAGCTTTCTAAATCTTGTTTTGTTTTTTTTTTTAATTGAATTTGGTTTTCATTCCTGCCTGTTCTCAGTCTCTTTACAGTCTTCTTTTGAGTGTCTTTCTTTACTTTGAGAAAACATTAACTACATGCTACTGCTAAGTGGTTCTCTTCTTGTCTCTGTCTCCTTGGTAACTCTGTTGCTAGGGAGACATTGCTGCCGTTGCTGTGCAATCGTCTTGGCTGGAGATGCAAAGAATCATGGGGCAGTAAATCAGAGACTCTTTGGATCAAAGGTTTCTGTCGGGGTCCAAATAATACATTTTCTGACCTTTTCCTTTTGCTACCTGGTGGTAGAGAGTAACCATGTGCATTCACTGAATTATCGACTGTATTTAAGTACAATTTTGACAAACTTGTAGTTGCAGGTCCAGACTTCTCTACTTAAGCATGTCTATTTTTTTTTTTTGCTATTTTACATATTAAAATCTTAATCACTACATTTTAAAGGAGTGCTTTTTAGTCCACTGCATGAATGTTTTGCCTTTCTTGCCAGTGGTTGAAAAAGCTTTATATACAGCATGTTGTTTCCTCTGTTTGCATTCTTCTGTAGCATTGTTGTCATTTCAGATGTACAATAAAGTTTATTCTCCAGCCTAAGTCTTTGATGACTGATTTTCAGCCCATTTTATCAGTGAAGGACACTTTCCAAAATGAATTTTAAAAAACTGTGTGGTGACCAAATAATTTATAAAGTATTAACAATAAAACAGCAAAACAGTGTAGAGATTGTGTAGAAACATTTTCTTTTTTTTTTTTTTTTTACAAATTGATACAAATACACAAGATACAGATACAAAAACATTGACTGCTGGGTGCTGACCGTGTGGTCCAGCATCAAAATTGCACCTCATTTGGCAGAAGAAGCACAAATAAATACACACATGCAACAGTAACAAATATCTATCAGATGGAGTGCACAAAACACCAAAGAGCTGCTTGTGGAAACAGTAACTTGTCAACAGAAAACAATTTTTTTCTTTCATTTTTTTTTAACAAGGTTTGGACAACTTTTTAAGAGTAAAAGTCAAGCACTGTTCAAGCATTTTCAAGGTATTTGAACCAAAACTTTCTAGACACTTGAAGCCTTTATCATCACATCTAAATTCTTACTATAAATGCAAGTGTGAAAAATAAAAAAGTTTACACAATTCCTTTTAACCCACAGCAACCAGCTATTGAAGAACTTGGTGTGTTTTGATCATGATTTCATCACAATTTATGCTTGTTAATTTTCAACAGCAGGAGACAACAAACAAATATGAAAACAGGACTGTTTCATTTCCAATGTTAAAAGATTTTTCGGTCTATGTGAGCGAGTGTGTAGATGAAACACCAGATAATGATGAAAATCAAACATTTGTCGAGGAGTTTCAAAACTTTCAAGACTTTGTACGAATCTGTAGCAAAGAAGTGAGAGAAGTAGAACAAAGTGGGAGGGATTCAGCTAAAACAGGGTTCCTATTTATTTATTTATTTTTTAACCTCTTAACTGTGACAAGCTCCTGAGACCTTTTTGGAGGAAATGTATCTGTTCAAGTGAAAAATCTCATCTTAGTCTGCACTCAAAAGGGTAGCGATGGTTGTATTTGTACATGTGGTCTGGGAGACGGGGATGATGTGCTTCGGTCAGAGCCTTGTGTGCTAAGAGCTCTCACACAGCCTTGCGGTGGTACTCTGGGGGGGCAACCTCATAGTCAGTGGCACTGAAGAGGGTGGATGAATTTTTTACCAAGTACCTGAGGAAAACGTAGAATTGATTGTAATGGTTAAGTGGAACAGAAATGGTTATAGCTGAAAGATGAAACAAAACTATTCCTCAATGCTTGCTGCTGAGCAATCTGTCTCAAGTCCAAAGATGAGTGTAAAGGATGGCCAATAGCATTGATTAATGAAAAAAAGGGTTTCTACCACAGCAACAATATTAAATGAAATAAGAATAATAAGAGTGTTTTATTTCAGTTTTGTATGGTTTAACTAACCAACAGAAAATCAAGGAAATGGCTATGATGCAACTAGGTGAAGGATGAGTCATCCTCAAGGCTCACAGCTTTAAGTGTTTTCTTAATCAAATGTACAGTGAGTTCTAAAGGTGATAATACGTTTAATTAATAAAAAAACATGCGGTTTGCTTATGGTGTCAAGCTCAACAGAACTGTGTGTGTGAAAAGTAAACCTTTTCTAGCCTGCTAATCAGACTTTAAGAAAATCTCAGCAAATGTTTGCTGTATCTTCTAAAACTAATGTGGTGTCTCTGGTTTACTAGCAGTAGGAATAAAATATTACTGTTAATATGTTGTATCTATATAATAATATATATATATATATATCATAATATACAGGTTAGTGGTCTGCAGACTCTAATTTTCTGGATGATCAGTAATTCTATTTTGATATCAAGTATATTACCTTAAAGTATATGTTCATTTAATGCTAAATATTTTAACTTTAATAGGATTGTAAATGCATGACTTTTAATTGTAGCATAGTATTTTTAAACAGTGTTATTGGGACTTCTGCATAAGCAAGGGATTTGAATAGTCCCTCCAACACAACATGTCACCATTTAACTTCTTAAAAAAATGTACATTAACTTTAGTCAGTAAAGTATTTCCACAGCGCTGTGAGACATGTTCTGTGTTTTTATTTAGATTTAAAATTATCTATCAAAAAGAGTCAAACATCAAATGTCAAGTCTATCTGTCATATAATGCTGTTAAGTGTGCTGTCAAATTCAGCCAAAATATTTTCCAGAGCAGAAAATCGATTTCACAGTTGATCTTTTAAGGACTCTGTGTGTGTGGATGTAACAAGAAAAATCAGCCAAACATGACATGAGTCTCTGGTGGCATGGTGGGAGTTCAACCTTACTTGAGGAAATCTTGGAGGTAACTGAGCAGCAATGCCAGACTCTTCTCGTCCAGTGGAGTGTAAGCCAACATGGCCCCAATACGAACTGTTGGTGGGTGGGGGATGGGGATGACAACAAAAAGAACACATGTGAGAGGAACAATGCAGCAGATACAACAGGCTGAAGGGGCTTCAGGACTGATTTCTTTTTGGTTCTTTTTGGTTTTTGCTTTAAAAAACTTAAATAACACTACACAGGATCTGCAAAATTGACAATATATTATCCACTATCTAATAATAACTTGTATAATTATATAATGGATTTACTGGAAATTCGAAGCTTATAAAATAACTGTTTTTTGGTTAATCCAGTGAACTTAAATACCTGGCCAATAAGAGTTCTGATTTGCATTGATGCACACCTTTCATAAAATATTTCCATAGCGCACTTGTTACTGATTTACAACATTGCTTCACTCACCAAATACAATCATAATATATGAAATGGACAGCTACCTCAGTAAAAACCACACAACAAAATCTCAGCAGGATGACGCATCTTTGTTTTCAAAGTATGTTTTGGAAAGTTGCCTGATTTAACAAGGATTTAATTTGTCACTTCATACACAGAAGACATGCAGTCTTTTTAAATTAGCTTAAGGTTGTATATGTAATTTTGAGTTGTTAAATCTTATTAATTAAGACCAACTGTTATGGTCTGCTCTGCAATTTGTCCCTTGTTTATTTGTGAAATCAGATGTGTTTATTTACACCAGTAAACAAATCCGGTTAATCATCCTGAGGATCCAGCTTGATCATCTTAGTGTGCAACGTTCACTTTCACATTAATGACAACCAAAGGGATGCAATTCTAAGAATAAGTTTACCTGAAAACACTGTCGCAGTAAACAAAATGCAAATAAATGTACACATTAGGGTTGTGAATTCTTAGGAAACTTACAATTTGATTTTAATCATTTTTTAATTAAAAATAATTCTTGCTTCCAAAAATGTTTCTTGATCGAACAAGCAGACATGGGGATGTTATTTTCCGTTTCTTGCTCCAGTAAGCAGTGTGCCTTGGTCTGGGATTAATCCTTTGCTCCCACAGTGGGACTTATCTTGGACAAAAAGGCTTTTCAGAACTGGATAAAATGGTAGATTCACCAATGACAGTATCCAGTAATCTTACAACTTTCACTTAAAATGTGAAGTTGATGTGCTTATCCCTTGAGGCACAGGTGTTACTCAGAAAAATCATGCAACATAAAAAGCAAGGTGGAACAAGGATTCCTCTCTTTACACTCGTCCTGTTCAAGCTTTGTTAAGAACATTTTCTCCATTTCTCCATCTCTCCATTTTCTTTTTAACAAGACACAGGAACATCTAATTTACTCCAACAGCTATCAAACCCGTACGTGTTCAGTTTTCTAGGAATAAAATTAAATCATTTAAAAGCACTTACAATAGTACAGATAGGCACTCAAGTTTCTGAGGTAAACCCCTCCATCCCATCACTCAAAGTGATGGTTAAGTGTGAATCTGTATTTGAGCTGTCTGCATGCTGATGACCTGTGTTTTTATATATGTATACATACGTGTGTGTGTGTGTGTGTGTGTGTGTGTGTGTGTATATTTGTGTGTGTGTGTATCAAAACATCCAAAGTTCTTACCAAATAGGCGCAGTAAGTGTGGAGCTCCATACACTTGGGACATCGGCATGTCTGGGTGTTCAGCTAGGATCTCAGCATACTGCGGCCTCTCGAACTTATAAAGAAGCTGAGTGCCCAGCATGACATTAAAATACTCCCGAATCCCTGCCACCACTTCATTTACTGCATACTCCCTGAGGAGAGAGGATAGGATAGTCACATATTTCTATGAAGAAAGTTTCTATGGAGATTTCAGAGATCGCAGCTTCAATGAACCGTTATGTGATGCGGATTCGAAAAATAGTTGGGTTTAGAAAATAAATTAAAGCTCACATCATACTTTGATTTATTTATGTCTCATGAGGTTCACAGTGTGCTATGATGAAGTTTAAAGAGTTAAAGGTGGACCAGTACAATTGAGACTGCAGTCACTGTAAAGCTGTGAAGTCACAAACTGTATTAACTGAAAAAAATAACAGTATTTGAATTATGTGCTAACATTGTATGACAGGTGACATGATGAGATCGACAGATGCAGTAATGCTCCATAGATGATCCCAGGAACATCAATGTTTTCTGCTTTCACATCAATTCAAGGGAAGTTAAGGTGTTTATTCTTACTTATTGTCAGAGTTTCCTTTTGATTTCTTATAGTTTGCATAGTCATCCAAGACAGTCTCTACATTCTTCTTAGCAGGCAGATGGAATAACTGTAAGAAACAGAAAAAACAGGATGTCCACATGAATTTTATTGCATATAGACATTTAATGTTACTATTGACCCAACTTTCTAACTTCCACATGTCATCATAGCTGAAGTAACTCTAAAGCGAGCACTGGAGCTTGTTATGGTTTGTATGTATGTGTTTATATGTGTGTGTGTTTTTTTGACCTGTTTTTGTCGGGTGATGAGGTCCCAGTCATCCACTAGCCAGGGTTTCAGCTCCTCAGGGATCTTCACTTTCACCTCCACACGATTGGTGAACATCTCCTCCTGGAAAAACACATAAATGTATTTAATGTATTTTATTTTTATTTATAGTTTTCTTGTTGATTATTCTAAGAGGGGTTTGGGGGCAGCAATGATTCTTCCTCACCTCTTCAGCATTTCTTTTCTACCACAACACCCCAGTATCCCTTACACTTCTTTCCTGTTGCTGGGAGGTGGTAATAAGGCTTCTGTGGCTTCTGTGGCTGCTGTGACCAGCCTTCAACCTCGGATGTTCAGGTTTTGAAATAAGTAGTTATCTTTTGTTGGAACCCTGGTTTTTGTACAGGTCATATTTACTTTAGCTGCTGGCTGCATGGTGCCAACATTCCCTGCTGCTTCTTGCTCTCTGAGTCATACTAAACCATTATTCTCACCTATAAGCACAGCAGAAAAAAGTGTGCACTCATAGAGTCCCAGAATTCTCGTATTGTTGCCCACAGGGGAAAGCAGTCGTGGTCATGTACGAATAACTGATCCCTCAAACACGTGTGAGTCAGAGGAGATCAGAGTTTTCAATGGTTTAACATTTTTAAATTTCCTGTTCCTTTGAACACGTTATAGGCATTTTAACCCCGAAATCATAATATTTCCAGCAAGGAGGGTTAGTTTGTAGTTTTTATACAAGATCTCTTGGGTCAAATACTGACCTCTGTTTTGAATCTGTAATTGTACAAAAACCCAGTGATCAAAATGGCTACTTAAAGCAAAGTCAGAACATTTTTTCTTAGCTTTATAAATTAAAAAAATGCAGCGCTATAAACACTTTGTTCTCTAGGAACAGATAATACATACACTCTCCACAGTAGGATCAACCCGAGCCCTCTTCTTCCGCGGTCCCTGGGGTGTTTCTCCACTGCTGGTACCTTCACCTGGCCCAGGGGCTAAACACAAGACACTCATTATAGTTTGTTTATTTTGTAAATATAAAGGTTAGTGGTTTCAATATAAAATCTGACAACTTTTCAAAGTAAAAGCCTCTTCTTTTACTGGACTGAACAGAACCATAACAAGTTCCCTTAAGAGGACATGCTTTTAGGCATAATGGATGACCAGGTTGATGACTTGGTATGTTGTGGGGGCTTTGTTATCTGCCAATCTGCCAAGAGGACACAGACTTCATGCAATCTGGTTTCTATCAAATTTGTGTTTTATGTGTTAAAGGTCATGGATATAAAGCTGCTACCAAATTTTTCAGTAGAAAAACTTTACTTACTCTTCTGTTTTGCCTTTTTCACTTTCCTAGGATGCAAAAAAGTATTATGAGTGACAACATGATAATACACATTTACTCTGGTAAGTGTTCCTATACAGTGACTACAGCACACATTTGCATAGTTCGTTCTAAATTACTTTCAGACAAACATTATGTCAATATACATGATGTGTTTACAACATTTCAATATGCTAGAGGTAAAAAAAAACAAGGTGGACACTTACAGATCAACATTTTTCTGCTGCACAGCAGCAATCTTCTTGCTTGGTGCTAAACCCCTCATCTTTCCCTCAACATAATGGTCCCTGGGAAAGAAAACGTGATTGACAACCATTAAAAAAGTCAGCTTAAAATTTCTTTAATGATATTTGTCCATACACTTTACTTTTAAGAGCAAGGAAAACTTACTGATTGGCCTTTTGAAGCTCTTTTTGTTTAGCAAGGTTGCTGTCCACATATTTAAGAACTCTGCTTTCAGGAACCCATTCATCCCAGCTGTAAAAGAAGCAACACAAACACGTCTATAACAACAATAGTATTTACACTACACACAAACACAACAAACAATAAGCACAAACAGGAAGTCAAACTGTATCTAAACCAAGTTGCTCACTTTTTGTTCCATCCACTGTAATGAATAAAGTATTTAATCTGCTTATCCTTTATGTTGATCTTTACACACTGAAAAATAAGAAAACAAGCGATCAGCGTGCCAATATTTATTTGCAGTTAACAACTAACAAATGACACATTTGTAATCTTATAACTAAAGCATACCTTTGCCTCATAGAGCAATGGCCCATGAAAGCACAGGACTCTTTCACCTGTGATGAGAGAAAAACAATGGTGAGAACTGAGAGAGAAAAAAACCCCTAAAACACAAAACAACCACAACACTGTTGTACTGTAATACTGTAAAATCCCGCTAGGCTACCATAAAGGACTTCAATTAGATTTTAAGCTAATACTATTTTAATAAACATGGCATTAGCAGCTCTTTTGTGTGACAATGACTGTCTATGCGTTAGCTCATACATAGCATTGCTAGCTAACAGTTAGCCTAACATTAGCGTCTTTTTTACGCCTTTGGCTTTCTTTAATATCGCAATATTTAATGTGCGCTAATTCTGGGGATATTTAAATTATTATTCCACACATATATATAGCAGTGAAGGCTCTACAGCTTTGTGTTTTTCCCTAAAGCCCACTATTGTCGTGCTAATGCAGCAGCATCAACAAAAACAAACCCGCCCCCTTCCAGACGTTAACCGGGATTCATTCGTGTTATTTTTCTGCACCGACCTTCTTGAAATTTAGGTTTAGGGTCCTGTTTTGGCGCCATTCACAGACTCAGCTGATCGGATCTCTGAATGATCAAATTCGTGCATTGCCAGAGTCCATTTCTTCCAGGCACAAACACCTCCGACATTGGAGCCAAAGCAAAGGAGACGCCGAGAATGGCCTGCCTCTGCTGGGTCACCTGACCACCACTGAGGCTCCGAGCTGTGATGCGTTCAGTTGCTTCTCCTTAGACTCGTAAAAACAAAGATTCGTCACGCAAAGTCAGACTGTAGATCTCAGAGACTACCTGGTAATATGTCCAGCAGTTTGTATTGCTGCTTTCATGGACGCTTTTAAGAATGAATCTGGCGAATAGAATATTAACATTTGGTCTTTTACTCCCAATGTAAATTGATATTTAAATATAAAAATGTAGTTTATGTTATTCTGTTTAATTGAAATTCACTTAAATGTATATCAATAACACTTATATATTGCTTTACTTGATATTATTCCTAATACTTTATGTATTTATCATAAAACTGTATGTGAAAATATGTAAAAGAATTTCTAATAAAAGTTGTTGATTGATTCTAATATTTTACTATTTCAGATGGGCGAAAACAATCTACTGTTGAACAATTTGTGCAACTTGTTTAAAAGAAACAAAGCCATTTTAATATCCTCTGCTGATTATATCTGGGGACTCAACATCTATTAGAGGAAATTCAGTAAGTTCTCATTCGCAAGTAAACTTATAGGTGTCACATTATCTGACCTGTCAACAACATTTTGTAGGAGGGTAAAATCTAAGGCTCAGGACATCACACAGTTTCCTGATCATCCTCTCCACACTGAGTTTGAGCTCCTAGCCTCAGGCAGGAGATTTAGAGTGCCAAAGGCTAAATCTAACAGGATGAAAAATTCATTCATAACTCAAGCCATCACACAACTAAATCAGAATTTTAGAAAGTGGATAGTTGTGATGTGCAGTGATGGTCCTGCCTTCAGTTGTCCTCCATGGTTTGTTGTTTCTTGTCCTTGTCAGTGTTCCTGAATCTATGTGATTGAATGTTCCCATGTTTTTATGTTGTTCCCATGTTTTTATGATTTTTTTATCTGCCTGCAAAGCAAAATTCCCTCAGGGGACAATAAAAGTTAATTTGAAGTTGATGTCAGTTATTCTGTCATTCTATTATAATCAATATGTTATGAGTTTTTTTTATAGCGAAATGGCTAAATGTATTAAGATGATATATGAACATGATCGTGCGCATGTATATGTATTTCTATGTGCATTGTTCAAAAAATATTTTATGTTTATTTTACATATTTACCTGTCTGTCAATGCCATGATATATTTATGTTATATATTAGACAAATGATGATTGTTGATGCATACTTGCAATACATTTATTTTAAAATAAAAGAACAGGACTTGCCAACATTACTGGTTGGGGTGCTTAAGTTCTGTGCTTCATGGCTGATTGAAATTTTACATGTCATTTTCAGTCAGTCTTTCCAAAAGCAAACATTTCTTATAGTATGGAAAGATGCCAGCATTGTTCCTGTGGCAAAAGAAGTAACAAGTAACAATCTTTAAGTCTTGCATAATTTAAGAGCAGTAGCCCTTTCTTCTTCATAAGGAAACATTTTGAGAAGCTGATCCAGCAGCAGATAAGACGGTAGATAAGACCCTCAGTTAGATTCTTTTCAGTTTGCTTACAGGGTAGGCAGGGGTGTTGCAAGTCTAACCCTGTTAAATTTTTTTCACTTAATTTTTTTTACTATGAACTTAAATTCTTGTCGGCTGTATAATGGATTTCTAGAAAAGCAGGTCACAGTTTGTTAGAGTCAGAGGTGTTTTATCATCTGAATAATTCTCCTGCCTGGGTTCTTTCCAGGCTTATGTTTGTCACCATTGCTTTTTGTTATGTACACAAATGATTGCAGAGGTAATTGCAAAAAATAGCACTTGAAGTTCTTTGACACATTAGTGATAGCAAGCCTAATTAATGAGGGTGTCGGGCAAGGATCAGTGGTTTGTAATTTCATATTGTGGTGCAGTAAATGTTGTCACTAAATGTTTAAAACAGTAAGGACTTGATTGTTGACTTTCACACTATACACTTTTGAAGGGGTTTGTCCATTCTTATTGTCCATTATAGCACACCAGCTAGGATACAGACATGAGTTCAGGAAAATTTCCATAATTGGAAGATATGATTACATGTTGGATAGTTTTTGGTAATAAGGCCCCTCTGTCTTACCTCCAATATTATGCAGTGTTATGATGACAGCTGCTAGAATCTTCCCAGGATAACCAAAAGCTCTTAGGCCAAGCTGCTCATAGGCACGAATACCTGAAGAGACAAACAACACAGAACCATTTTCAAATAAAGATTGATGATATTAAGAAATCTATATACCTACCAACTAAATTACCCGTATGTAGATGAGGAAAATAAAAAAAAACTTTAAGGTTAAAGGTCTGTGACCAGTATTTCCTAATTGAATGAATGCTTACCCACAACTCCAGCACTGTGTAGCAGCAGGTGAATGGAATAACAGGACAGACAGGCTATACATGTCAGCAGGATTCTGAAAAATGCAAACACCATTTAAATCATTAATGTTAATTATTCCCTGTAGTTATTGTCAGTTATTCCCTGTTGATTACTGTCTGTAAATATTGTGCATCTTTGGGGCACAACTCTTTTTAATACTTAAAGCTACAGGCGCCAGTGTGATCACTGAGAGATTTAGTTATCAAGGAGCTAGGTAAAACAGACATTTGGTTGTTGCTGCATAATTCCAAAGTTCTGTGTGTATGGTTTACTACAGGATTTTGGCAGAATCTGGTACACTGATGTGTTTTCATAAAAGCCCATAATGGACAAACCAAACACTGAGTCTGGATAGGGCCATTTGTGTGGTGGTGGGACAGAGTTTTCAGTTGCTTACAATTCTGTACTTCACAGCTTGATAGTTGTATCCCAATTTTTAAGCATTCTAAAACACTTGACCTTTTAAATCCCATATTTTTAGACTGAGTGGGCGATAATTAGTAATGATAATAATGACTATGGTGCCATTTCATTGCCCCCTTTACATTTGGTTGAGAAACACAGCTCCTTTTGAAGACATATCATGCATTTCAGTGATCATTTGCTGTGCTGTTCTTTACTTCCTTATATGATATTATGTACCTCTTGCATGTTTATTTAAAGGTTTAGATTCACAATTTTTGAAGACTGTCTGAAAACATTAGTCTGGTGCCCATATGAACATCATGACAGGTTTTGCTTGCTGACTCGGACATTAAAGCAGCACTTTGTCAAGGCACAGTTCAAGCTACCAACCCAATGTGTCCATCTGACAACACAGGAATGAAGCTCAGCAATCAGCAATCTTTCTTCTATAGTTATATAGTTTTGTCTAACATGGTAGATATCTAAACCTAAACCAACCAAAATGTTTTTTATACCTAAACCTAGCCAAACTATAACCATAGTCACACCAAGCACAGATTTTCATCTGAAAAAATCTCAAGGAAAATTGTTTGAACAGTTTCATTCAGTTCTTATTAATGTATGCACACCACTGCCAAACATTTATGCTGGTGAAAAACATATCTAAACAGACCTTTAGTGTGAACCTGGGGAAATATAGGTTACACCATTGAGATCGTTTGTTTCTGATGTCACAACACAAAAAGAAAGGTCAGGAAAATGGTAATGTAGCTGATGTTCTGCTTCCAAATGTTTTATGTTGGTACATACATGAACTAATGTTAACCACAACTGTCAGGAACTCAAAGGCAGGTGGACACAATAATGCAGAAGCTGCACACAGGAATCGGCAGTCTCAGGGTCTTTAATGCAGTCCAACTTCGATACAAGGTAAACAACAGCTCAAGGCGACAGTACAGAATCTTCAGACAAACATAGAAACCGGGAAACTAGGAATGATGGTCATACAAGAGGAAACTATCAGACAATAATTGCTGGACCGCTGCTCACTAGAAAGACAAGATGAACTAGCAACAGAGGGAAGAGAAGCACGACTTAAATATACATGAGGGCAGGGAGACAACAAGACACAGGTGAAACACATCAGGGTAATCACTAAAGGTGGGAAAAGAACAAAAGAAGGAAGTAACTGCAGAGACAGTACAAGGGGAGACAAGACTATCAAAATAAAACAGGAAGTGAACGAGAAAAACAAACCTATTTAGATCACCATGGTAACTTATGCTGCAAACTTAACCTGCACCTTTTATTAATCAACTCTGTTGGAAGTAGCAACACTACATAATCAATCAAGCAGTGCAGAGTCTGAGCTGATGGCATATGTCATATACACAAACTTGTTTATCATAATGTAACATAATTAAGTTGTGCCATCATATGAAGCTCTGTTTTTTGAGTGCCCCCCCCCCACTTTTTTTTTAATGTTGCATTTTTTTTTTTTACCTCAGGAGCCTCATTTTTGAAGGTTCAAAAAACAAACAGAAACAAAACAAATACATTTATGTACAAATTAGACCGATTAGGAATTTCATAAAAAAGCATTTCTCTCTTGCATTATTCAAATTAAATGCATTGCTTTTTGCAGTTATATTTATTTCTAATAATGTTTAGTTCTGTCAACTTGCTTCGCAGCATAACTCTCTGGTGTACTTACAGTAAGTGAGTACAGTTTGATAAACAAAGTTGTGGCTGATCATACAAACATCAATGAAATGCAACAACTAAAAACAGTGTATAATGGTCCCACAAATAAATTCACAACTTTGCCTTATTCAACACAAGAGACTATTTTTAAAAATAATTGATTGCCTAAAACTATGCCTAAAACTCCACAAAACTCCACTGAAGCTCCACATTTGGAAGTTTCTGAGGTTTCTCTGTTGAAAGGATTAATAGATCCACAAAGGGTAGCTGAGGCATTCAGGCATTCTATAGCTTCCTCTGATGGCAGAAAGTAGAGGCTAAAAGAGCAGTGCTTCTTGCACAAGCTGCTGCTGTAGAATAAAAACATGCTTTGGGAAGAGCAGAGGCAAAGTTGAAGGCTGAAAAGAAGAAAACTTGAACTTTGCACTTTACCGATATTGCTGCAACAACTGCAAAAGTACAGACATTGGAAAAAAGGGAAACAAGAGACTCTGCTGTAAGACAAAATGCAATGAAAGAATGGTTTGAGTCAGAGGAGAGAAGTGAATGATGAAGATGATAATGCTGCTGATGATGAGATAATACTAACAATAGAGGAACAGCCTCAAAATGACAATCTCAACATACATTTGAAAAAATGGATCATGATGCCTCTAGCACTAATGGACTTGAGGTGCAAAGAAAATCCCTCCAAATGAGCAGAGGAAGCCTTCATGCCACAGACAGCCCACTTTAAGGATGGCATCCATTTTAAACATGGTGGCCACTCAAATACAACAAAATAATGATGCCAAAAGGGATCAGTTCTCAATAATGAAATGCAAAAACAAGATCACAGAACTATTGATTAAGGAACAGCTACATATGCTGCTT
Source organism: Acanthurus lineatus (assembly GCA_029814665.1). Taxonomy (NCBI): domain Eukaryota; kingdom Metazoa; phylum Chordata; class Actinopteri; order Acanthuriformes; family Acanthuridae; genus Acanthurus; species Acanthurus lineatus. Next base: position 26,931,572 of record JAPZDV010000001.1, read on the forward strand.
CTGAAAAAAAATCCAAATGTTCAAAAGAGACCCACTACAATACAACACTGTTATACAATCATATGAATGTGTTGAAAGAAAAATTGAACATTTTTGTGACTGCTTCTTCTTTCCTGAAACATTTACAGGAGGAATTCTCAGAGACCTTGTTGGTAGTTGTGAGTATATGGATCCTAAAAGAGGATATGAGGAAGTGAAAAGAGTGCTCCAAGAGAACTTTGGAAATGACATGTTTATATCATGCTTATAACATGCTTAAAAAGGCTCTTGGTTGGAATGCTATCAAAATAGATAATAGGAAAAGCTTGAGTGACTTTGCCCAGTTTCTCAAGGGATGTTGTAACACCATCCGAGATGATGACTTTGTGGGGTATATTAATAATGCCTCAAACATGGAAAAAAGTGGTTACAAAGCTTCCCTTTCAGTTGAGAGTTAGTTTGAGGACCATTGAAATGAACTATTATGAGAAGATAAAATCAAGAGCCAGATTTGTTGACCCTAAATTAATTGAAAGTCATAAAAAATCACATCAGACTCACTCTTTGGAAACATTCAAGATACTGACCCTAAAAAAGATATCAAATCAAAATTTATAACCAGCAAGTCCATGGCTATAACGGCAGCTTTTTCACTGTAACATCGCCTGAATTTAGGACAGAAGTTGCCTCCACTCACTGAAAAAGTAAAACAAAGCTGCTGTTCATTTATTCTCACTCCAGTAACTAAAAATTATTAATTTAATCGGTAAAATGTTTTAATGCATGTTTATGGTTAAACCTATAATTTTAATAAGAAACGAAAGTGGCACCTGATCATTAAACTAGAATCTTCATTTTATCAAGGCATATTTTCAGATCTAGCAGGGGTTGTGTGTGCTTTACACTTCCACATACAGGTGGCGGTAATGCCCTGTAACACTGCTGCACACATCTTTAACCAGAAAACTGAGGAGGAAGAAGAATTTATCAGCCATATCAGACAATTTATCAGCCATAGCATTACAAGCCTTGACTGTTCTTGCTTTCAGTGTTAATTAAGGACAAGCGTGGTCTCAGCTGGTAATTTAATTTTGTGTTTCTTGCTTTAAGTATTGCATCTAAAACTACATGCAGCCTTGGAAATTCTAAAGATGTTGCCATACACCTTTAATGTCACAACACATAATTTGCAGCTATGACACCACTAACATCTCAGTGGGGTCTTTCAGTATGTCTCATACATCCCTGTATTGATTTCTTTTAATAAATTCAAAATGTATTAACACTAACTCTGGAGCAGCTTGATCAAACCAGAGGCTCTTTGACAAAGATGTTTTCTAGATCAGTAATGACTTTGTAAGAATTACCACAGTTCCCTTGGAGAAAAAGTTCTTGGCGCAGTTGTACAAACATTCCCCGGAACTGTTTGAGGTCATCAGGAGCAAAGGGGGAGGTATCTATGAAGTTTAGACCAGTGGTGTACATGGCTAAATTGTCCTTGAGTGGCTGTAATTTTAATTAGTAGTAACTGTTCTATCTCAGACTGTGGACATCAACACCAGGAGAGAATGCATCCTCAAACTGGTGATAATCTATCTAGGTGAACCTGTTGACCAACTCATCAAAGAACTCCAGGTTAAGTGTGGGTCCTTGCATCTATGTCTATCTCAACTATGCATCCTCACGGTAGTACCTACATATTTCTTTTTTGCTGATTATGCAGGACAGTGAGACTTAAGAACTGGAGCAATCGACCATGGCAATTTTCCTCGTTGAGAAAAAGGATCCTTTCCATCAACCCAAAGAAATTAACATCGTCATTGAAGGAACAACTGTCCTGGATGGACTGCCCCTGGTTCCAGTAGCTGATCACCATGTTTTTTGGCTGGAAATGTTTGCCCCAAATATCCAAAAAAGCTGATGGCACTTGACCCACAAAAAAGTCCCCAAAAATCAACAGATCAAGTACCCTGTTGTTCAGCAGAGAATAGATGACCTAAACTACCAGTATTGCTGGCCAAAGAAGGCTGTATGTGCTTGAAAAGTTACATGAAGTTGGCATTTAAGACTTTGTACTCCATAAGAAGTAGATTTTTCAGGGTTTCGCTAAAACTGATTCATTGTCACTGCAGTATTAACAACTCTCCCCAAGTTCAAAGACTACTCTTTTTACAGGCTAAGTAGGTCCTGTGTGCTTGACACAAAATTTTGACTTTTCTATATGAGGTTTATATCTGGGGGTCGCACTTTCTTTTATGGCCTTTTTTCCTCAGTGTTTACAAATATGTCTACTCAAGTTTAGAGACTACCAGTTTAACATAATTAAGTAGACCATATGCTTGAAAAAATGTCTAAATTTGACATTTAGGACTTAGGACTTTTTGAAAGGCATTGATATGTTCTAAAAAAATGTGTAAAGTTGACGTTTTGGATTTTTGGCTCTATAAGAGGTTAAAATTGAGAGCTGTAATATTTATTTGAAATCATTCTCACAAACAAACAAGTCGCTCCAAGTTAAGAGAATATCAATTTCTAAGGGCAAAGTAGGCCATATGTGCTTGAAAAACGGAGAATGATTCCTTTTTTTTTCAAGTTTTTTTTGGTGCAGATGTTAGACATATTTGATTAGAGAACCATTACTTTATCCAGTGCTATTAATTTCAGGAAATGACACTTAAAGTTGCCATTATTATGTGCTCGGAGACTTCCGTTTGAGCTCCGGCATTCACAATTATCATCAACAAATCTGTGATGTTATCAAGTGATAATTTGAATTTTTTACTGAATTTGTGGATTATTATGCTCTCGCACTGTGTTAAAGATAAAAAATATTTCCTGTTAAAGTGGCTAAATTTAACCTGCTGCACACAATGTCCCAACCTGAATCTCTGATGTCAGAGCCCCTTTTGTTGTAGAGCAGCTGCGTAAAAATCTCAACCAGTAGGGACGCAGATAGACAATATGTTGAAAAAATGTTCTAAAGTAGTGTATTTAAAAGTACTAATTGACCAAAATGTATTCAAAACATTGTTCAAAATTCTGTTCACTTAACATTTCAAATTAACACAAGTAACATTTTTTAACTGAGACAACTAATTAGTTTGCGCCAACCCCCAAAAGTAATTTAGATGATGTCAAAAATTTAAGGTTGTATTAAATTAATTAAGATCAAGTCCTGTTTCTGCACAACATGAGAAGAATCAAAGATCCAACTGAGAATAATGGACCAAAAATAAAACCAATCAACACTACCATTCATCATGCCAAATAATCACCTATTGGCAGAGCACAGAATTAAGCCATTACATAAGAAGTTAAAAACCCTAAATTCCTTGAAGAGTACAAATAATTTCTGATTTTAAAAAAGGTGTATGCTGAGATTGTATCACCAGAGCAAATTATCACATAACATGGAAAGGCACCACATAGTATTCATTCAAGAAAATACAGCTTAAGAGTAAGACGATTCCTATGATTGCCAGGAGGAGAATTAAAGCCTTGTACTGAATACAGAGTAACTGTTCATTTGACTGAGGCCACATCTCCAAGATGTGTAAGCTTAAATTTGACCAAAGCTGCTGAGAATAACAAAGAAAATGGTTGTGTTGAAGCATTTGACAATTTCAAAGCTAACTTCTATGTTGACAACTGCTAAAGATTCATGTACTCTGGTGAACAAGCCAATTCATTTTGTAATTCGACCTAGAGAATCCTGAAGCAGATGGAGAACTTTAAAAATCAAGCAATGCCATTAAGCCTAAAGCTTTCATATCAAGTCTGCATAATTGCATCATTTTTGTGATGCAGTGAGAATAGATTTGGAGTTGTCACCTACCTCAAACTAATCAATGAACGGAATAATGTGCATGTAGCATTTATTCTGGGGAAAGCAAGAGTTGCACCTCTTAAACACATCAAAAATAAACTCACTGTTTTGGCGCTGGCAGTTCAAGTTGGTAGAATGCTGTCAATAGTGTTACAGATTGTCACTTGCTAAATCAGTGTTCTGGACAGGTAGCATGTCTGTACTTAAGTATGTTAAAAGTGAAACTTGAAGGTTTTAAACTTTGTTCGCTCACTAAGTAAATGCCATCAGAGTGTAATCTTGCATAAGTCAATGGAGATATGTTAACACAAAATTAAACCCGGCATACTACACCTCTTGTTTATTAACAGCGGATGCCTTCCTGAAATGTAGCCGTTTGATACAAAGCCTGCCTTTCCTGACACAATCTGTACAATAATGACCAAAGTTCCCAGAATTTGACTCACTCAACACAGACAGCCGGGAAAGAGAAACGAAGTAACAGTCAATGCAATTCAAAAAGGTGACCCCAATGCAACAAGCAAACTCATTCACCATTTTCAGAGTGGAGCAGCCTAAAAAAAACAAGCATGGTTTCTCCAGCTCCATGTTATGTTGCTTGTGGTTGCAAAGAAAAGGAAAGAGATCACCAATGTCAATGCACAAAGAAAGGACACAGATAAACTAAAACAGTTGATCGGAAAACAAAAGAAAGAATTCAAGGAAACATTAAGTTCATGTTCTCTCACAGTTAAAAAGTGGACCAAAGCAGAAACCACAGTGATACAATTTTGAATAATTTCCAAAAGAACAAGTTGAACTACAAAGGGGAAGCTGTAAAAACTGACAGTTCACTTTATACCTTGGATCCAATAATTGCAAAGCAGACTTCCAAGGGCGGGGGGTAGACTGAGAAAGATGCCTATGCCAAAAAAAAGAGAAAACATCCAGCAAGTCTCCCATTAAAGTGTCTAGGTAAGGCTGATTAGACTTATAAAGAAAACTTTGCATTTGCAGACAACAAACTCTGGATAAACAGCGACTTCACGAACTCTTACATGAAGTAGGAACCACACTCAGCAGTTGTCCATTGAGTACAGCCTTAGACGACATCCATGATCTTAAGCAACTTACATATAACCTCTACCCTCTTTTCACCTTTCTCTCTACCTCACATTCTCCTCCTCTTTCTTCCTCTCTCCTCCTCTTCTCTCTTTCCATTTGCCTTGCATTTACATTTGACTGGAGCTTGTTACTGATTTGACACCTTCCCTGTAGTCTTTTCTGCTTTCTTGCCTTTAAGATTCCCTTGAATGGTGGTGTCTGGACCACTGAGCATGGATGCACTTTCCTCTGTGATCATCATGCAGATATCTCTATTAGTTTATCATCATTCTCATTCTTAATCTTCTTCTTCTTATTATTATTAATATTCTTCCTCTTCCTCATCTTCCTTTTCTTCTTCTTATTATGCACGTTGTCATGGTTCTGAATTTGTGTGTTTTTGTTTTTTGTTTTTCTGCTGCTGATCCCTTTCTCCCTCTCCCTTTCGTTCAGCAGATTTGAGCAGAGAGGCGAGGCTGATCGATTCAGGAGCGAGCCACACCTGCCTTTCATTGGCAATCAGGCAGTCCTTAAAAATCATTCATTCTCTGACTCCAGACGATTGCATTTATGCCTGCGTTCTCTGTGACCTCGCTACTGAATCGATCTCCTTTCCCTCAAGTATTTTCCAGCGTTTATTATTGTTACTAGTGTCTAGTTATTCTTCAAGTGAGTTTTTTAGTCCTGGGCATTTTTGTGTCTAGCAATATCATAAGTCTAGTTTTTTTCCCTTCGGGTGATTTTCTGTTGTACTTTTGCCGTTGTGGTTTTTTGTGTTTTTTGTAGTTTTTCAGTTTTTCCAATTTTTCCCCGTAAGGGTGTTTTTTGTTGTGACTTTTGTTAAATAAGTTATTCCTTTACTCGACTCTGCATTTGGGTCCTGGCTCTCATTGACTACACCGTAACAGAATCGTCTGGCCAGAATGGACCCAGTAGAGTCAGAAGGATTAAAGCATGCACTTTCTAGCCAGGCAGCCCTGGTGCACAAACATGAGTCCACCCTATTCCAGGTAATGGAGCACCTGCAGCAACTTACTACCAGCATGGCGCAACTGAGAGGCCAATTAACAGCCGTGACTGATCGCCTAACACCGCCTGCCGGTTCGTCTCCTCAACTGACAGAAACTGACCAACCAACCAGGCCAGCTCCACAGTCCAGAGAACCCTTCATTCCCATACCTGCCAGGTACCCCGGAGATTTAGGGATGTGCTCAATTTCTACATCAGTGTAATTTAGTGTTCAGTCAGCAACCCAGCACCTGGTCCCTAGCTATTTCTGGGCAGCAGTCTGACCTTCTAGCTAATTACCAAGTTCTTTCAGAAGAGATGAAACGGGTTTTTGACCATCCGGTTAAAGACAGACAGGCGGTGGGACAGTTGTTAGATCTCCAGCAGTGCAGTCAGTCTGTTTCTCATTATGCAATTAATTTTCGCATTTTAGCGGCAGAGAGTGGATGGGGGGACGCAGCACTTCGAGCAATTTTCTATAAGGGCTTAAGTGAGGAATTAAAGGATGAGTTAGCTGTACGGGATGGGAGTACCTCATTGAATAATCTAATAGATCTAGCCGTTAGACTCGACAACAGGTTGAGAGAAAGGAAGAGGGAAAGACAGGAGTCAAGGAGAAAACCACAGTCCTCCTCTCACCAGTCGCCAGTTGAGGAGCCGATGCAACTAGGAAGAGCACGGCTGTCACCAGCCGAGTGTCAGCAGCGGATCAAAGAGAAACTCTGTCTGTATTGCGGCCACGAGGGTCATTTCATCAGCCGCTGCCCGGAGCTGCCAAAAGGTTGGGCTCACCAGGGAACAGGGGGTCCCTGGTGAGCCGAATTTCTTCTTCCTCCACCTCCCGGATCCAAGTTCCAGGTATGATTCACGTTCTTCAGCACTCAATTCCAGTCGAGGTTTTGGTCAATTCAGGGGCCGACGACAATTTTATTGATAATGACTTCGTAAAATCTCACGGGTTACCAGTGTATAAACTGTCATCTCCAAAAGAAGTTCACGCTGTAGACGGCAAACTACTAGAGGTAGTCACCCACAAAACTGAACCTTTAAAACTGACTCTCTCGAGCAACCACCATGAATTTGTGGAACTGTTTGTCATAACCTCTCCTATGATTTCTGTAATTTTGGGTATTCCCTGGTTAAAGAGACACAATCCCCACATCGACTGGACTACAGGCACGATCCGGAAGTGGAGCTTACATTGCCACACCCACTGCCTTTGCTCAGCGGAACCCACCAGAGACACCAGCTCCAGCCAACCTGCAGAGGAAATAGACTTGACGAACGTGCCACCTGAGTATCATGACCTCAAGGATGTTTTTAGTAAGTCCTCTGCCTGCTCCTTGCCTCCTCACAGACCATATGACT
>JAPZDV010000001.1:26938935-26963093 GCA_029814665.1 Acanthurus lineatus
GTGTCCTAGTATTGTTGGCTGGATTTTAGATTTTCTAACAAACAGATCACAATGTGTCAGAGCCAATGGTGCTCTGTCAGATGTCCTCCTCTCCTCCACTGGTTCTCCACAGGGCTGTGTCCTCTCACCCATTTTATATATCCTGTACACTGATGACTGTAGAAGTTAACATCCAGAAAGACATATACTGAAGTCTGCTGATGACACAGTCATAGTGAGCTTGTTATAGGGACACAAAAACCAAGGACGTGTATAGATTTTGAAGGAAATCAAACCAACCACTCTTAAATGTGATTAAGGATGAGACAGTGGAGCGTGTCACCAGTTTTAAGTACCTTGGTGTCGTCGTAGACAGTAAGGTATCTTTTAATGAAAACACTGATGTTGTGTGCAAAAAAACACAGCAGCGACTACACTTCCTCTGGATGCTCAACCGGTTCGGGGTGTGCACCAAACTAATGGCAATGTTTTACCACTCCATAGTTGAATCTGTCCTGACCTTTGCCATCATCACCTGGTTCGGCAGCCTCTCATTAGCAGATAAAAAAAAGGTAAGAACACATTGTCAGAGTCGCAAGTAAACTTATAGGTGTCACATTAACTGACCTGTCAACCTTTTGTAGGAGGGTAAACTCTAAGGCTTGGGACATCATACAGTGTCCTGATCATCCTCTCCACACTGAGTTGAGCTCTGAGCCTCAAGCAGGAGATTTAGAGTGCCAAAGGCTAAATCTAACAGGATGAAAAATTCATCCATAACTCAAGCCATCACACAACTAAATTTAAATTTTAAAAAGTGAATAGTTGTGATGTGCAGTGATGGTCCTGCCTTCAGTTGTCCTTCGTGGTTTGCTGTTGCTTGCCCCTGTCAGTGTTCCTGAATCTATGCGATTGTGTTCCCATGTTTTTATGTTTTTTACCTGCCTGCAAAGCAAATTTCCCTCAGGGGACAATTGCGTTTAAATTCTACTTTTACTCAAAGAACAGATTCTCTGTTGCTTAGGCATCTTTGTGTCTTTGTTGTATCTACTGTGGCCAACATCAACTGGCTGGTACAACAAGCTTGATATGCAGTTTCATCTGAATGCCATTGCCTGCTCAGTTGCACGTTCCTCATCCACTTCCAAGGGTTTCCAAAATTTACCATTTTAAATTTAGTGATCTTTAGTTGCTGGACAACAGACTGGAAAAAGATATTTTTGTGGCGTCACTAAACCAGTGTTTCTCAGCCTTTTTTGCCCAGTACGTCACAAAGTTCTCATGAACTCTAAACTGATTGAGTTGTCACTATGTCGTGAATTTGATGATGACATTATTTTGTGCCAATCAAATGATAATTTATCAGTATATAGGTTATTCTCTCATGATCTCATCTGAATGTCAGCAGAGTCTCAGACCAGCACTTAAAAATGTCTTTGATCCACAGAATGACAACTTGAGATCCATGCACTTATCTAGTTTTCTCTTTTTTCCACATGCTGCCATTTTAAGACAAAGAAGTCAAACAAGAATAAATCTGAATTCATAAAAGCCAAAGCCAGATTTAATATTGCTGCACTGATGGCCTGTATTTGTGATGGGCTATACTTGTGCAACTCTGAAAATAGTCCCTACCAGCTGCAATTGCCCTCTATCAGACTATATCATCATGATAAATTATCTTTCCAGGACCACTAAATATCTTTTCAACCTTTCAAACAATGTTTATCTATTTCTGGAGAGGGTAAGATAAAATGGAAAATATACAGTTTATAGAATTATCCTGTAATTCTTGATTGATGAGACAGTGCTTGAGAAAAGGATGAGAGAATCATTAAACAATGTCAAGAGCACTAATGGAGGCAACACAAAAATATTCATGGCTTTTTTTAAGTGGTAAAAAAAAGTCAAATAAAAAGTAGGAGAAAAATGTGACCATTTTTAAAAAATTTACTTAGAGTTTTTTCAAAAAACCTATAAAAGTTTTTCTGCATGTCTACAGTCTACAGATTCAGTGCATTTTTGCTTTCAACCAAAGTATTTAATTAAACAATATCAATAAATACTAAATACATTTTTCAGTAAAAAGACACACTGAACATTGTGAGCAATTAAGTTTTTAAAGAGAAAATAAATGAGGGATAATAAAGGTAATAAAATAGGAAAAAATAAAAACCAATATACAATATTGGTAAAATACTAAATCAACTTAACAAAGAATAAATTAACTAAATTAACTAATGAATTAAATTGATTGAATAAAAGGGCTAAATAAAGAAAAGCTGGATTAAAAATACATTTGAACATTAATTAAAATTTTATTTAGTTACTTTGAATAATTAATTTGATTAGAAAGACTTTTGCTCTGTGTTTGAAATTTACTTAGGAGCTTAATATTTGTGATAAAATACAAGAAGCTGGTGTTACATTTATTCATAAAACTTCTCTCCACAAATTTAAATTGAATTCCTAGTTTGAGTGGAAATGCCTCCTCCTCGGTCCTTAAGTTACTTTATGTCTTCAGCATCTGGCTCAGTGTCACAGAATTACCAACATCAGCATCATTTCATCGCAGTGACGAACACTGAGGAGCTGATTGATCTTTTAGCAGCTTGAGGTGCCACATCACACAAAGGCTGACTCACTGGCTGCCACAGAAATGGAAAATGGCATCATTCTGTGATGAGACGGCCCAAAATAAACATAATTTAAACTTAACAGAATTATCAAACACATACTGGTAATTACAAAAAAGAGCAAATTCACAACTAGCAGAGATGTCAAAGCATGGTTGTATAACTGTAAGTTAGGGCAAAGAGCTGACTGCATTGAAAGATAAAGTTTTTTTTTGTTGTGTAGGATTTAAATGCAGGACTTTATTTGTAACATAGAAAATGTTAACAAGATACATGATACAGTGATCATAGGTTTAAGGGGGCTTTGAATTTTTGGGGTTAAAATCTGCCAATTAGATAATGGCACTTTAAGTGGCAGTATATTATTATTAAAAAAAAAAACAAATCAATCAATCAACAAATCTTACTTAATGGTCTAAGCCCCTTTTCTTGGAAGTTGCTCTCACTTTGATTTTCTCATGTAAAGTGGTGATTAGAGATGCAATTTCCATGAGCTGCAAAGGGGCTAGATTGGTGCTTTTTTTCTCCTCCCAAATACCATAATTTTAAGTCCTCCAAGTGCAAGTTGGCCTGTATGAGACTATCGCGTCCCCATGATTATCATCATCAGTAATAACTGGAAGTAACACTTAGGTTTCGAAAGGTTCCGTTTTTCAAGACTTGGAGGAAACTATCTCCATAAGTAGAAGACCAATTACACAGCTTCTGGCCAATCTTAGGAAAGAACCGAGGGCCTCTGAGGGGTGAACACAACATCCCTCTGGTGCTTCGTCTTATGCCTTTTAATCCCAACTTAACTGCCTCAAGACGTTAGCACTTACCTAAGATACATAAAGTCCAACCCTGCTACCAGTGATGGACATAATTTAAGGTAATTTACTGAAAGAAAATCACTAACATTACAACACAAAATCTTCCATTTTAAGTGAAAAGTTCTGCAGTCATATGAATAAAAATACTTAGGTATTACCACCAAACTAATAGAGTGTTTATATTGATGCTATAATGTGTAAGCAACATTTAAATTAAAGTTGTAGCTGGTTGAGGTGGAGCTCTTTTAAACCACTTGACACAAATTTAGATAGTTTAGTTCAGTGTCTCCGTGACTGGACTGAACTTGTTGGAGGTTAATGCAAAGGAGTCTATGTATAATTTAAATTCCATCAAAAAGAGTTTTATATTTATATGTATTTATATATTTCATTTACCCATTAATATAGTGTCAGATTTATGATAAAACACAAAAAGGCACTTTGAGTTCAGTCACAATGTTTTTCCCTAACTCCGGGTAATACTGGAAAGGTGTATGTGTACATTATAGTGAGTATGTGTTTATGTAAACTTGTACTTGCTGAGGACCAGAACAAGTTTTTAACCAACAGAGGAGGCATTTTTGTCAATCCTCACAACTTCAAATGGCTTTCTGATGGTCAAGACTTGGGTTTCAAGATAGATAGATAGACAGACAAACAGAGGGTGCAATCTCCTCCAAAAATAACCAACCAATTTAGGAAATGTGAAAATGGCTATTACAACAAACCAGATGAATGGTTATTTTAAAAACTGCAGTAACTAAACCGGAAGTGGGTCAACATTCTACGTTCAATTCAGCTTAATCCACAGCTGACGCGGCTGCCCATCCTGCATGACAAGAATAGTTTGACATGAGTGTGTCCGCAGAAAGCTCTGCTGTGTGCGCACGTGCGCTGCAGCTCACGAAACCATTCAGCAAGTACTGTGTGCGTGTGGGTAACGTCAAACTCGTGCGTGCAGTCAATTTTGTCTAATGAATGATGTTGTAGGCGGCTCGAGCATTGAGCATAAAAAATCATTAGAAGATCTATTTTATCCGCCGCCTCGCATTATGATGACAATTAGCTCGTTAGCTGCGACCTGCAGCAGACAGACTCTCCTGTGTTTAAACCTTCACTCTGACTCAGATCAATCAGGCAGAGATCAAACTTCTGATCACCTGCTGATCAAATCACCTGTTACATGTCAACTTGTAACTTGTAATTAATAGTATAACTCGTGTGACAGAGTACAGTTTTATTATAACATATAACAGATACAGTTTTGTGTATTTATAACAATTATATTTTACACATTTCGTTGTCATTGTGCCCAAATCTGGATTTTGGGACCCAGTCAATAACTTATTAATGTCATAAAAAACATGACTTGTAATGTTTCGTCCTTTCCTTTAATTGATGAATTGATGGGGGTCTTCATGTTTGCATCATGATTGTCTTATAAACTCATTCATCGTACAGTTTGTTGAGACATTCACAGCAGCGCCAATAGGCTTCATTTGCCCAGTTATCACATGAGTAGGCTAATTTGCGGTGCAAGTTTGTGCGCAATTATGCACGCAGTCACTTGGACTGTAGAGTACAGAGACGCCAGTCTTAATAGTTGATCAACAAACGATGCCACATGTGGAATATTTTGAATAAAATGAGCAAGTCCTGTGCGTATAGCATGAAGTTACAGTCATCCACACAAAGCTCCCAAACCTCTATCCTCTGCGTATGAGATCTCTCAGTTTGTGTCTGAACTCTCTAGAAATTAGCCACATTAGGCAGGTATATAAAGTAAAAGGCGCGGGTGAAAGTCAAATTTTTCCATAAGGAGAAAAATGGTTTTGATGTCGCTTGTTTTCAATATGCTTTCTGACAGGTCGTCTCTCTTATTCTATTCCCTCTGTGCCGTGCGCACTCGGTGCGTCTTGGTTACTCTGTCAGGGCGTTTTGCGCTCTGTCCGTTCATCCACACAAAGCTCCCAAACCTCTATCCTCTGCGTATGAGATCTCTCAGTTTGTGTCTGAACTCTTTCCTCATGAGGCAGTATATAATCGGGTTCAGGCAGCTGTTTGTGTGCGCCAGACAGACCGTCAGTGGGAAAACATACGTGTGCACAATGTAGTAGGCTTTGTCCCAGTTTGCAGCGTTCAGCTTGACCAGCACACTCCACAAGGTGATGGCATGGTTTGGCATCCAGCACAGGAAGAAGCACAGCACGACGATGGTGACAGATCTTGTAACTTTGGATCTCCGCTTTGGGTTGCTGGTTTTCATGGTCCGGTTGCGGATGAAGCGCAGCAGCATGATGTAGCTGGTGGACACGGTGGACATGGGCAACACAAAGCCTACAAGGATTTTCTGTATGTGATAAACTGCCAACCAGTACTGTCCGCCGGGAAACTTTAGCAAACAGAGTTTTTCTCCTGTTACGTTGCTGACGGTCGAGAAAATCGAGGTCGGCGCTGTCGCCAGAGTCGCCAGTGTCCAAATAATTACGCAGACCCATTTGGCGGAGAAGGACTTCTGCACGGTTGTGTTCTTCAGGGCCGAGGCAACTGACCAGTAGCGAGTCACACTCATTGCAGTGAGAAAAAAGACGCTGGCGTACATGTTCATCACGGTGACCGAGAGGATGATCTTGCACATGGCGTCTCCAAACGGCCAGCTGAAGTCCAGCGCGGTGTCTACGGCCCAGAAGGGCAGAGTGAGCACGAACTGCAGGTCTGTCACTGCCAAGTTGACCACGAAAAAGTTCACGCTGGACTTCTTCCTCTCCTGTTTGACCCCTATGAAGAAGAGGACCAGCAGGTTTCCCACCAAACCCGCAGCGCAGACCACAGAGTACACCAGGCAGATGAGGAATCTCAGGATCGGGCTCCCGTCAGCAGTCACGTCGATGTCCTCCAGGTTGCTGAAGCTGTCCATCTCCGCCAGTGACATGTTCAAACAAACGCTCTCATTTTCTCCATTCATAATGTCAACACTTCACAGGCTTCTACTCACATAATCTGATCAGTGATCATATAAAACATGTCCAAACAGCTGGATCTTCGGGTGCCACATTAGTGAAAGTGCACGATGCCAACCCAACTCCTCCTTCATACTCCCCCCACCCCATCTTCCTGCCCTGTCATGTCCCCTCCTCTCTTCTCCAAGACGCTTACCAAACATCAGTGCGCTCAGCTCTGACAGTATGAAAGGGAGGTTGATGCTTCCATTAGCCTTTTGCTCATTGGAGGCTCCTCGGAGAAATGCTTCCTAATCACATTTAAATATAAAATAAACACCTAATTTCTAAATATAGATGTTTGTGGTAAGCATAGTTTGTGTCACAGGCTGCAACGCCTCGGTTCAGGACCATCTCAGTAAAGGATGAGTTAATCAAAAAACGTCTCTCTGCTGCCACCCAGTGTTCAATTCTCAGTAAAGCAAGCTGAGAAAAAGAGAAACACAAAGACATATAACAGAATGCATTTTATTACATCTAAACTTTTCTACATAAACAGGTAACATTCAATAAGTAAACAATTTTCTTTCAATGCAGGTAATAAATATTTTTTTTTCCACTTAGTATATTTGTACAAACTGACAAGGGTCTACTGTACACTGCGGTCTCCTTACCCTCCTCGAAAATCCTCTTTATGTTTTTCTCAGACTGGAGCTGTGAAACAGAACCTGTGAATGTTTTAAGGCAGTGAGTGCAGATGTCGACTCGAGTCTGACTTTGAAATTATTTCACTTGTGTAAGACTCTTTATTGGCCACAGTCCATTTTTTTTAATAATAGTACAGCTTTCATTTTCTAAAAAATATATAAATTAATTTATTCTCTCGCTCTGAACTGACACACAAAAAGCATACAAACCGACATCAAACACCCACGTTTGGATCTGAACTTTCAGTTTTCAGGTTTCCATACAGACATAATATACACATTGTTGACTTTTCCCTTTTATCAATCTGAGCTGCTTTGTCAAGGTTGCCCATTGATCATTTGAAAACACAGTTAAGAGCAATTACTGACATTAGTGGCCGTTTTCTGTTCTCTTTATTCTGTGTAGATGCTGATTTTTGCCTTGTTTCCACACAGATTTCAAACCAGCAGACATATAAACTGCTGAAAAAAATGCTGTAAATCTATTAAGGATGTGTTCACACCTGTGTGATTCAAACTGGAGAGAGCCTGAGATGGAAAAAGCACTGTGCTTCTCCATCCCTGCATGTAATGTGACACTTCTTGAGAAAGAAAAAGCCAATTTCTTGGTAACAGATAGAGAATCCAGCTCAACAATGGCTGCTTTTCAGGGCGCAACATAAGGTCACCTGGTAGAGCTCGTACCATTTAATACTGAGGCTGAGTCTTTACCAGGGTTGAGTCCATCCCTGGCCACTTTTACTGCATGACATCCCCTGTTTCTCCCTGCATTTTCATGTTTCTCTTCAACTGCCACTATCCCGATTAAGCAGAAAACATAAAGTCAAACAATCAAACAAACAAAAACAATTTAAAACAAAAAACACAGGCTTCTCCCTCAGCAAAACAGACAGGACGACCACAGGATGAAGCTGTGGACTCTTAACAGGAAATTCAAGTTCTGTCAAACCTAGATCTTTTTTATACAAGTTCTGGAGTCCAAATGACTGGTACTTACAAAAACTTTTGTAATAGCTTCAGTAGATTCCCCACCAGGTGGAGCCATGACATGGCTGTAGTGGCTGAAATGTAAACCTTAAGTGCAACCAAGACTGTCTTGACTACATCCACAACAACAGCTTTTTGCCACTCACAGCCTGCAGTTGTTATTCTAAGTGGCAAAAACATTACTAAGAAGTTCTGCAAAGATATCGAGGTTTTTGTTAAAAAGTAAATTTGTTTTGTTAAACCACAAACACAAGACTTGTGAGATTTCTGGTCGACAAAATAGACTCAAGTCTTAAACAAAAAGGTCTCAGTTTGGATCTTTTTGGTAATATTGTCATTTACTTAAAATAAAAACTGCAGCCTCTATGTGGTAAAAAAAAACAAAAAAAAACAGTAATAGTGGGTGAAGGTCTTAGTTGCTCCAGTCAAGTCACAGCCCCCCCTTGAGGCAATATACAGGAACACTGACAAAACTTTCAATAAGTACCAGTCATTTGAAAACCAAAACATATAAAAGTAGGACTCAGGTGTGAAAATACTTAAATTTTCCTTCGAAACAATAAAAATAAGTTTTTGGGTTAATGTGGCTTTGCAGTAATCCCCTAAGGACTCCCGTATGTGTGTAGAGCACTTCATTAGAAACACATTCAACCGGTCTGCTCTCTCACTTCGTGTGCGTAATCATAATCTGCTGCACCGTCTCCAGAAAAACTGAGGAAAAAAGTCGTTTAAATAAATTAAAATCGTGATCAAAATGCGTTCAATAACTGTGACTTCCTTATCAAGTATCCAAATACTGGTGACTGAAATTCAAACTAACATGAAGGAAACTAAAGAATCTTCATCAGTATAACAAGTCAGATTTACACTTTAGGTCAAAGGTACAAACACACATGCTTAGGTAACGTTTAAATAACACACGAGCCACGGTGATGTGTCATGAGAGGCTGTTTGTTGTTCTCTGTTAAGAAATGATCGAGTTGCTGTGGGTTTATGGGATTCATTAACACTGAACGGATCATCAGTTACTTCCTATATTAGTCCGCATGGCACCAACTTAATTGGAAACCAGTTACGTATCATCCCAGTTATGTGAAAACCATGCATTTCCAAAACATTTGTGTTTCACCAGCCTAGAAAAACACCCTGGTTTCTGCTGTGACTGAGTATTTTTAGCTAATCTGAGAGGGATTTTTAAAGAGGTTTGTTTATCTGAAGAACTCGTAAATTTTTCACCACTCACAAAGGTATTCGAAAAATTTTAAAATCACCAAATTTGGATATTTTTTTTTCTTTAGACAGGCATAATAAAAAAGGACTTTTCAGACCTTTGCACTTAATTCACCAGCTGTTATCAAACTCAGTCAGATGCAAACATCTGCACGTTGCTGAGTAACTCAGTGGTCTTTGTTTTTATCAAATTAAAAGCCAAGTGAGTTTTTTTGGGGGAAAAAAAAATCTCATTTATACAGTTTTTTGGTGCTGAAAGAAGCTGTGGAAGAAGGCAGGAGACCAGTATAAATAAGTAAAACCAATATCAGAGGAGCCCACTGGCAAAACAGAGTCAAGGGACAAACATATTTAAGCATTTTTAGCACGTCAACCTTTCACATTGGAATGAAGTGAGAAAGAACAGGGCTAAGAGTCCACAGCTCACAGTTTTGCAGCTATTTAGCCATAAATATTGTATTAACTGAATATTTGGCCTCATAGTGGTGCTAGAGGAAAAATACTACTGATGTTTGCACAAAGTTTTATTTAAAATCTCCTGCAGGTTGTTTAAGTTGTTCTTTTAAAAGATATTTAAGTCTCAGGTCAAAGTGGTGGACTGATCGTTAATGCTGCTAACGAGGCTAAAAGCTGAGCAATAATGTTTGCGATCCACCGACTTTACGCAACCACATTAATGTTTGCATCTGACTGCCAGTTCAATGAAGCTTCAGACTGCTGTTGTTCTGTGTGACTGAACTGATGGCACATAAATACATGTATGAAGAACCTGTGAGTTAATAAGTAATTGATGATCCATTAAGCGTTAACTAATCATCATTTCTTAATGGTGAGCAACAGGAATTCATAACAGATAAATTCATTCATTAAATCCTCATGAGTTGTTTTAATTAAGCATTTGTTTCGTGCCCTTATTAAAAGTGTATGTCAGCTCCCAAGAAAATACACACACGTCTTTCCATGATGAGTAACTAAATGGTACCTTTTTTTTAGAGAGAGAGAAATAATAGAATAGAAAGAATAATAAAATGCATATTAAATAAAATCATAACACAACAGATCCATAGTGACAGTGACTCTCACACACTCGCCCATGGAAATCAAACAATTTTGTAAAAATATAATATATGGAAATAAGAATACAAAATAAATAAAATACTGCACAACACAGGAAATACACAAGATTTGTTTCCGGCAGTCAGTTTGAGAGCCGGGGTTGGTTCCCATGAGAAAAAAAAACCAAACAAAACAAAACAAAACAAAAAAAAAGAAACAGAAATTAAGTTAAAGACGTCAAGAGACAGCAGGGGTGGTGAGGAGGGGCGAGGGTCATTTTAGGTTGTCTAAGTCTTCCAGTTGAGTTTGTGAAGGACAGGACAGGACAGGGGATGTCAGGTGATGGGCTGTGCTGTCAGAAGTGATTGCCTCACCACGGTGAGGATAATGAGGCCCTGAAGTGAGCCACTGCCTGTCTCCGACGTCTGCAAGTGGGACATCTAGGAGAGACTGATAAGACGGGACTCGGGGAGAGGCTGTAGGATGGGATGGGTGGGCTGACTGAGCAGGAGGGGCACCAGGTCTACTGTATGTCACTGTAAATGTGACCAGACACAAGTGAAGACTGAAAGCGTGTCCACTCTTATAATTGTACAATACATTCATGAGCAAACTTCTGAAGCTGAATGGCGACAACACTGAGGTTTTTCCAAAACCTCCGCCTCATTTTGACACTTCCACATCGTACACTGACCAGCTCGAATGGTTTTTTAAGTTACAAACAGGTCGTGTATTTTTAAACCAGCTGGCTTTGTGCCTCGACTGAGTTGGCATGTTGAGATCCTCTTCTTCCATAGTGGCACTAAACTGTCTGCTTAAACTCTTGTAGCTTCTCCACAAGCAGTTTCCCAAAGATAAAACCAGGACCATCAAAGGTGTCAGTCACAAACCAAGTCCTTAACAGAGACGGGACAGAGGTTTACATGTGACCGATCAAGACATTCTGTTAAGTCTGACAACTCCACCCACCAACAGGCTGTGAAGCAAGCACACACACAAACACACAGGCACTAGTTTAAGCTTGGTCACATGTCGTGGGCGCCTGTCTCTTTAAAAGGCTCGACAACGCTACAAGAGCTGGACTGTTGCAGTGATTCCTTTTCAACTTTCAAGCACAGAATGATGAAACCAAGAAGACAAGAGACAAAAGGACACTGTTTGTGTGTCTGACTAACCACCAGCTGAACAAACCAAAGAAGTGGACACTCGACTGAAAACACTGTGGCACACAGATTCAACTGCACTCTCGATTACTGTGATAATTTTCATAGGTACCATATGTTATTTTTGGCATTGCGCAAAAAAATTACAACCAAAAAAAAAAAAAAAGGAAAACTCTTCCAGCTTAAGACTCTAAATTGGCAAGTATAAATAGTCTAAAAGTCACCATTTCTAAATGCTGTTAGCCGGCAGAGTCTTTTTGTAAGAAGCTGGAAATGAGGGAGTGAGAATGAAAAACCAGAAATGGCTAATTTCCACCTACGCACTCCCCACAGCATTAACCTGAAGGTCAGAGGGAATGCATATATATTTATATATATATATTTCTAACTGTTTAAATATTATATATAACTTAAAAGCATAATAAAATTATTAGAACATGAATAAACTGTAAATTCAGTGTCTGAAAAGTTTCTGTCATTGGACAGAGAAATAATACACCATGTACTGAAAAAATGAGCTCCAGCAAGAGAGAAAGAAAGAGAGAGAGAAAGACAAAGAGAGAATTTAAGTTATTATTGAGGAAATGCAAATGGTAAATTTAAGCAGAATAGAGCTAAAAGAGAAAAGATAACCACATGGCAACAGGCATATGTATAAGCTTCTGTGAGGGAAAAAAGAGCCTCCAGTCCTCCACTTAAAAACAGCGATTGAAGCAGCTCACTACACTGAAAATGTTCCGATTTAACATACAAAAGTAAAAGAGGAAAATATATTTTGTTCTCTGTACACGATGCCACTCCTCGTTTTTGTAGAAAAGAGCCTTCCTCCTTTGTGTTTTTGCTCAGGTAGCGTCTTTGCTGTTTGTGCCGGGGTTGAAACCAGTTTAGCAGTAACGTGGGTTCACATGCTGGACAGGTTTCTGGTCTGAAGTCTGTTTACCAACACAATGTCCACAGCTGACCCCCTTAAGTGATGACTCAGTACTGTTCTCAGGTCAATCTAAGAAGGGAACCATCATAATACTAGTGCTCTTCTTGAAGCAGTCTCGTCTTATGACTCCACTAACGTTCTGAGTTTGATGACTCGGGGCCAGTCTAGTTTCCGGATCAAAACTATACCCTGCAGTCACAAAGTTTATTACAGGATCGTAGCTGGACCCAAAGTGTAGTCTTGACTCTTCTCGAGTCAGTCCAAAGATATAACATCAGGTATCCCTCCGTAAATAGCTGCTACTGCTGCTTCAGCACCACTCCGACTGGCCACCACCCCGGGGTGTGTGTGTGAGGAGTGTGAGCCCGAGTGTGATGACGAGTGTGTGGAGTGAGTGTCACGGAGGCTGCTGGACGAGACCAGGCTGCTGGTGCTGCCCGAGTTGCTCGCCCCGTTGGTCGGTGCGGTCAGCGTCGTGGCCGAGGATGCTACTGATTGGTCGAGGAACAGCTGAGAGGAGGATGATGAGGAGGAGGTGCTGTAGGGCAGGAAGCGGTTGAGGAGCAGCTCGTGGTCGTCTGAGGCTGAAGCGGCAGCCGCTGCTGCCATCACCATGTTGTAATGCTGATAAACACAAGAGAGCAGGAAGTGTTGGTGAGGTGTGAGTTCACATTTAGAGGCTGCCAAAGACACCAGGGGCTGTTTTCACTTAAAAACAACTATATAAGCAGCTCAAGACCGGCAGAGGAAAGACAAACTCCAGAAATCAGCTTAAATCTGGGAGAAGTAAGCAGCATCTTTATGTCACTGAGGTCTGAAGGTAACAAGCCTGATTGCATTAGAGTTTTGTAAAAAAAAATACAAAATTAATGACCTTTTAAAAGCATATTGTGATGGTGGCAGAGTTAATAACAATCTAAGCTATCAAGCCCCCCCCCCCCGTGGGAAAAACTCTCAGTTTAGTTGGGAGAGGCAGGAACCATCTTCATATTTAAAAGTTGTCTCAAAACTTTTCTCTTCCATAAAGCTCATAGTTGGGGTTGGCTCAGGTAAGCGCTGAAACATCGATCAGTGATGCTGCTTTAGGCCAAGACTACTGGGAGATTTCCCATGATGCACTAAGCTCCTCTATCGTCTTCTCATTTTATATTCTAATGCATGTTGCAAACTCGACATCTAATCTCTCCTGTAGTTTTTATCTTTCTTGTCTCTCAGCAGCAGCAGCATCTTTTTTAGGAGTGATGTCCCTGTGAATGTGCAGAAAATGCTGCCTGTATTCTTTCTAGAGGCTGTTTCTTTAAAAGAAAGCAGTTCTGATGACAACGATCCACAGTGACGTCATTGGACTCTTCAAAGTAGCAGGAGCATTGATCCTGGGAATGTGGTTGCTGCAGAATTTGTTTTAAAATGCAGTTTTCAAAACTGTAAGAAATCACGTATGAAATTCTGTCCGCCCTTCAGCAGAAATTTCAAAGCGAAAATATCTCAACAGCTTGATATTGACCCACTCAAGGTAAGTGAAAAAAAGGTTTTGTACTCTAAGAGAACTTCAGAGCAGAATGTGATGAAAAGATGAGGATATCAGAAATACAGAGATGTCTGTAATCATGTTTGACTGCCTCAGAGGATTCAGCTCACCTCAAACTGTGAGGCGACAACCATCATTGGTCAAACGTCTCACTCTCAAGCCTCCTTAAATAGCTCATGGAGACAGGAACGATCAGAGGAGGGATGACATTAAGTGGTACACTGTGTACCGGCACGCTCTGTGACATTTTGTATCAGGTTTCAAATATGTATTTTTTTTTTATTCTTGAGAGTTTGACTTGGCATGAGGGAGCTTTCACCACTGTTCTGTTTACTGCAGGCAGAGAGTTTGTTTTCCAGGAGCATTAAGTGCAGGGCTTTGACTTTGTTCTCGTGCTAAGCACAAGAAGAGTTTTTGCACTTACACGCAGAGTCAGAGCTGTCTTATTATTTTAAAATGATTTATTCTCACAGGCTCTACAAACAAAAGTGCTTCAGCTGGTAAATTAAACATATTCAGATAACATAATAGATTGTTGTACATACCTGATGATTGTCGCCTTGAAGAAAAGAGAAGAAGTTCAACTCTGAAAATCAAGTATATGAAGAGACAAAATTAATATAACCGAAAAACCTGCTTTATTGGGATACGAGGAAATTAATTTAACAGCAGCTGAAAGCAGATTACACTTTTGGATGGGTCTCATATTGTCAGCCACAAACATATTAAATAAAAAACAGCATTAGACCTCATATAGAAAAAAACTAAAAAGTTAGATGTCATTCAAAACTCCCTTTGATCACTATTTTCATTTTAAACTAAATCCCTAGAGTTCATTAATATAAAAAAAATATATTAAAAAATGATTTTTAAAATAAAAGGTATCATCAGACTTATAGAAAAAGACTTTTTCCACACTGTGTGACTGTGTCACATTTTGTTTAGCTGCTTTTAAGAACAAAATCAACCCTGAAAGACATTTTTCATCAGAAACCAACAAAAAATTTAAAACAAAGTTGGGAGAGTTTGAACAACACTTTGCTGCAGTCTGTAACATGGGTGTTAAGATATTAAGATGGTAATGTTTAAATTTATGTATTGTATTTTTGAATTTAACGTTGCTTCTGATGTCGTTTTGAGCGATAACACACTCCCATGAACATTTCAAAGTTGTGTTGAGTCCCTGTGTGTTTGTCATTACCTGACAGTTCATTGGGGGTGTGGTAGTAGGGTCTGTAGTCCTGGATAAGTGGGGGGACAGGAGGGATGTAACTGGTGTCCACAGCTGGCATGCTGGGAGTACGGCTCACCGGAGAGGCCTGGTGGTGCAGGTTCAACACTCTGAAGACAAATGCAGAGGAAGAGGAGATTAGAGTTTAGAGATGGAGAGGCAAAAGAGGTCACTTAATTTATAATAAGGATTTAATTTCATGTCAAATTTATTTGGGTAAGTAACAGACTGTGCTCTCGCCTCCTCTGACCTTGGAACACAAACCTCTGAACAAGAACAATTACTTGATTCATTAAAGTCAAATAAAGCAGCAGCAGTTTTCACACATAATGAATTTTAAAGTTTAAGAGAAATTAAATTTGAATCTGCAGCAGAACTTCTAAGTGGGAGAAGCTGCTGGTTCCTGGAATGTTTCTCTCCTCATTCTCACTTCAGTTTTTATCTTTCAATAACATATTCAGTGAGGTTAAATATAAGGCCCTCCCAGATAATGTGATTCATGTAGGTTCACATTAGAATCACCCATTTTAGTTATTTCAGCTTTGTTTTTACTGAATTACAATTTATCTGTCAACTGGCATTAAGAGTAGTTCTTAACATAACACATTTTGACAAAAGTTGAGCCCAGAATTGAGGGTAAACTTATCAAAGATGTAGATTTTAACAGCATAATCTTTAGTTTCCTTTGCCATCAGCATTTTGTATGACAGAGATTTAAGGGTGGTGATCATACATTTCTGGTTGAAATGCACTCAGAGAGTCTTTAACTTCCTTTCATTTTTTGTACACAAGC
Organism: Acanthurus lineatus; assembly: GCA_029814665.1. Classification (NCBI taxonomy): domain Eukaryota; kingdom Metazoa; phylum Chordata; class Actinopteri; order Acanthuriformes; family Acanthuridae; genus Acanthurus; species Acanthurus lineatus. The sequence continues at coordinate 26,954,928 of JAPZDV010000001.1, forward strand.
TTGTACATCCTTTTCTTCTTATCAATGAACCAATATTTTATAACAATGTTGTTAACATTTCAGGCTGATGAGTTAGGTGGTTCAGTTTCATGCAGCAAAAGAGCTTCAATTGTGAGTCACAGAGCATCATTTATGGGAAAATTAATAGGATTTTTTCCTCTACTCTATAAGGTTCTCATGAATAGTTACCCATTTGTAGATCTCTACATCCAATTTTACTCTGAAAAAGGAGCAGAGACACAAACCTTTTCCAGTCAGCACTCTTTGCTACCTACTGTGAGAGCTGTTCATGTGAAATTGTAAAAGACACTTGTGAGTTCAAGTGTAAAAACTCATGAATCATTTAACACCTAGACACATAACTACCCATGTGAGCGTCTGAAACGAGCCTCATTTCAACATTTAATGAAATACAGTCTGACTTGGGAGATGAGATCACATTGCCGGCTGTGCGTCTGACCCTTTGTTGATGACAGGCGGCGAGGTCGGGGACATAGAGGGACACGCTCTTTTGGGTGGAGGAGGCAGTGGTGGGGGCGGCGGAGGCGGTGAGTCCTGTCCTTCGTCGTCTGAGGAGCTGTCCAGTGTCAAGTCAATCACCTCCACTTTTTTGCTGTTGCTGCTGTCGCTGCCGCCGTGGCTGGACGACGAAGAGCTCCGCTGCTCTGAGCCCGCAGACGTCCGACACGAACCTGCAGAGCAGCAGCGACATGTCAGTCTGTGTGCTCGTGTTTATGATTTTCTTGAGATTGCAAAGTGAAAATCAAAGCGCTGCAGAACACTGAGTGTTTGTGAAAATGCACACATACACATTTCCTCTGCCCTCGTGTGAGATTCACTATGTTTGTTCCTATGGAGACAGGCAGTTTACTCAGTGCCACTGTGATTGATGCCTCACCAAATTAAAACTGACAACGCATAAACAAAGAGAGGAGGGGATGCACGTATTTTCTCTCTTCTTACCAAGTCTCTTTAATCCTTATTTAATTACTTCCAGTCTTCTCTCACCGCCTTCATGTAGAAGCAACCCCCTCTGTGTCTCACCCCAGTCTGTCTCCCCCCCATCCATCCCCCATGACATGTCTCACCATCCAGTCCGTTGTTATAGGACGCAGAGGAGACCTCCTGCACTTCCTTCTTGGACCTCATTGGGGCCCAGCTGCCGTCCTCCTTGAACTGAATCTCATCACAGTCCATGCAGCTGTTGAGGATCTCCACGAAAAGCCTGAGAGCAAACATACACGTCACACTTGAGCCCTGCCAGGAAAATGTACACAAATGTACACAAAAACTGATATTTTCCAAACAAAGGCTGAGGGGAAAAGTCCCTCCACTTTCAAGGCATTGAAAGAGACGAGAAATCTTGTCTAAACAAGCCAACATCAACACTGTGCAACACAGGTCTCTCTACATATAACACATCACTGAGAGTAAGTAATACTACACCGATATATCTTGATATTTATTAATCACATTTATTAAAATGACCAACAGCTTCTGCTGTCCTGCCCCAAAGGGGAAGCTGCAAACTTATCAGTAACATCATAGGATCCTTCAAAAGGCTAAACATGATGAGATTTAAACAAGTTGTGTGCTTGTTTCTGTGAAGTTCTACATTTTAAGATAAATTAGTGTAAATCACAGAGACTCATTTCCAGACAGATGCAGTATTTTCTTTGTTTTCTGTACAGAAAAAAACTGTGGAAGACTACAAGATGAAGCCAAAAGTTCCAGAGAAAGCTAGTAAGTGGAATTTTATTTGTTTTATTTACTTTTTTTTTAAAAACTATCAAACAATTATTTCATCCTTTCCCCCCACTTTTGGCTTGGAAGACATGGTTGTTAAACAATGTCAGAGGAATAGTTTGATATTTTTGAAAAGTTTATTTGCTTTGTTGCCAAAGAGTCATCGGAAAAGATTCAAACCACTCTCACATCTCTGAATATGAAGCCACAGCCAGCAGCTGGTTAGCTTTGCAAAAATGTCTGGAAGAAGCAGGGGGGGGGAAACAGCTGGCCCGACTCAGTCCAAAGGTGACAAAATCCACTTCTACCATATCTAAACCCATTTAATTAACACATTACATATATTCTTTCACTTTTGTTACTACTTCCTAACAGGTCTTCAGTAGGATTTGGTGATGGGGGGGGGTGACCTACCCGTCGATGATGAGGTGTTCATAGGGGGCCTTCTTGTCACAGACAGGACATACCCAGGTGGGCTTCTTCTCATTCATCTGGATGTAGAGTGTGGCGTCAAAGCACTGCAGGTGGGAGCATGTCAGCGCCCGGCATGGGATCATCAGCCGCATCTTCCCCAGCTGCACATTGTGCACACACACACATCACATAATCAGAGCATGAAGAGGACACACACACAGCAGGAGAGGAGGGTATAGGGGATGCATAAATGTCACAAACATGCCAAACCCACATGGAAAAGGTGCATGATGGGGGTTTAGAAGACAGTTTGACAGGTGGATCATATTCAGGACTCAAAGTTGAGGGAATATAGGCATGTTGAGACACATGCACAGACTAGAAAAAGAGGAAAGAATGGACAGACACGTCTTGGCACGACTGAATCTCTAAACACTGCCTCAAAAACACGAGGAGCAGGGAGCATGTTTACCGGGCAGAGCAACGACACTCGAAGGCTGGTGGTGGCTATTTCACTGTCAGGGTCTGCTGTCAGCTTCTCTTTGACTGTGGAAAAGAAGCATAACACACAAACACACACACACACAGGCAGACACAAACACACACACACACACAAACACACAAGTGAATAAGAACCAAACAGATATCTTCTCACAAACATTTTCAGTTTGTCATCTCAGACCGCAACTCCTTTCCCGCATGTTTCAAACCAAGGTCACGAATGAAGCAGCTTTCTGTAAATGTATTCAAGAGCTCCACGAGCTGCGGGTGGGGGGGGGGGTTGGGGTGGTGCTCACTGAGTCTATGCTGCACCTGGTTCTTCTTATACCACTTCCCATGCAGTATTAAAATATATCTGACTCATAAAACAGTGTTTCCTCATCTGGACTGGGGGAACAAATCCGGTCATCTGACTGGGTGAAAATTTTTTTATTCATAAAAGTTTTTTTTTTACTCTGCTCAAAAAATCCCCTCAAAAGTATCACTTATTCTACCTAAGATGTGAAAAATGTGGAGCAAAAACACATTTTAACACCAGCCTCTTTGATTAAGTGCTGATCAAACAGAAAGGAGACCACATTTAATATACATTTGATCTAAAAAATGAAAAGTAAAATCATTACATCTAAAAGAGGTTGTTGCAAGTTCTTGGTCAAAGGCAGAGAGCAAAGAGTTTTACAACTTTTGTCTTCTGCAGTTTGGCTTCGCCTGCAGTTCTAGTTTGAAGCCAATAACTTTTGCAGTTAGAGGTCAAGGACATCAACTCCTACATGGAAGGATTTGTAAGCTTTATGACTGCTGGACTAAGTGTGTAAATGTAGGAGGATACTGTTTAAAAAAATGTGCCAGGTTTTCTAAAACGGAGAGGTTTTATCTTAAGCCATAAACTTATTAATCAACCGTCGTATGAGCATATTGCACATCACTGTCCTTATAAAACCATATCTTTGCTTGCCATTATTAGAGTTGGATTATTAATGCCATGAACACCAAGTTTCATAGAATTTTATGAATTTTTAAAAAGAAATTTAGGCTTGGAGCTTCTACAGATTCCTGATCTGATATTGCTGTTTTTTCCCCAGATTTAAAATCTACACAATGAAACTCATGTGAGAGTGAAACTCATTGATTGGACCATTTAATTTAGGATAACATGAAACCAGAGATTGTTGTGGTGCTAAAAACTAAAATTTGTGATAAAATGTATCAGTCATTAGCCTAATGAGGTCAGCAGAGTTTCTGATGCTGATTTGAAACATGTGATCTCTCCAAAACAGTTTGACAGTCCTTACTGAGGGCTCGGGAGTGGTCTGGGTTTCTGATGCCTTTTGCTCGTAGTCTCTGTAACAGCACTGTGGATGACTGCTGCTTCACCAGGTACACTGCCATGGAGTAACTCTGTGGACGTACACAAACGCATACTATCATGTAATTATGAGCAAAGTGATTCATTGAGTGATTGATCAGAGTTTCTCAGTGTAATTTCGCCAGACAAGATGCTTTCTAATGTGAAATCGATCCGGCTGCTCTTTGACAAATGTATGTTAAGTAGAAACTTGCACCCTGAACGCTGACTGAGATCTTAATTTACTTCTTTTGTGAGATGGTCCCTTTACTGCCCTCTACTGTCTGTCTGCAGGACATCAAGCTCCACCCAACTCAATATAAGTCTGTATTTGAGATAAAACTATTTTTTCAAATCAACAGATTCATTTGTTCTATTACTCTTAAATCAAAGTTGAATTTGTCAATAACTGCACCATCAGCCTTTGTTCAGTGTGCATTTTTACTATAAAAGATTTTTAAAAAAGCAATAGAGACAAAGAATTGCTTAAAGATTACTAGAACTCATCTTTGATGAATCAGTCACAAAAATGTGCTCAAATTTCATCCAAATTGTGTTTTACACAAACTTCCTCCAGTTGCTGCCTTTACTATTACTGACTGCAACAGTTAATTTGTACTGTTATTGTCACATGTAGTATGAATATCTACTTAAATATGTCTCGGGGGTCATTAGTTTACTGAGTGACATCAGAGGGTCACCTTAGGAAAAGCATTCAGTCCCTTTGCATTTCCTCACATTACACATTTGTGGCTGTGAGAACTCGACACTGTGGTGGCTATAAATCCCACTTCTTCAGCTTCAGACTGCTGCCCACACACATGCAGGTAAAGCACACAAACACAACTATTCAATAACTTAAGTGCTGTAGGCAAAGATTGCTCAAGGTTGAATTTAAAGCTGCTGTACTGTCTTTAAAGGCTGTTTACTTGAGCCTACATTCATTTCAAACTTCTGTTTTCTGTTCTGTCAAGTTTGCTGAACATTTTTTTTTGTCATGGTGGCATCTCTGTGTTTGTCTCTTAAATGCAAACAAAATAACTCAAAAACAACATTCAGTTCTAATATAATTTTGTAACAACTTGCTGTGAAATTGGCAGATTAATGAGGATTAACAATCATTTTCATTTAGTTTTAAACTTGTGCAGAAATAAAGTTATAAACTGACAAAAAATCTCATCATAAGTCATCATATTTGCACCAAGATGTCTGTAGCCAAGAATACTAGTTGCAACTGATGTGTGCGTTGACTAAACTAACCAAACCTAAAAACTGAAAATAAAAAGTTACCTTAGTCTAAAAATAAAGAGTCAACACTGACTTCCGGTTTCACACTATTGGTTAAGAGTCCTGTGTTTGGTTATTAATCTCAAACTTCCTCCTTCATATACAGACTCTGTCGCTCTTTTTACAGCATAAACAGACAAATAGCTGCACTGTGACTGTTCTTATCTGGGTGCAAGTAGATGTGTAAATTTATTTATTCCGTCCCTTTAGCCACAACAGAGTTTGTCATTTTAAAATGAAAAGAAACAGAAAAAAGCAAAAAATTCTCAGATGTTGACAAGATTTCACCAGGAAATGTTTACTGATTTAATTCAATAAATGTCTGTATCACTTGTTACGTCTTCCTTTTTATGAACTGTGTCAATTTTTGGGTCCTTACCCTTCCGATCTCAGCGGTCCACGACACCACAATGGTATTGGGAACTGTGGTGGACAATCTGACCAGTGAGGTAATGTTGATGGGCCGGCTGGGCCGCTTGGGCTCTACACCGTTTTTGGTTGGAGGAAGATAACCCTGAATGACAGACAAGAATATCAGAAGGAAAAAGAAAAAATGAGCTTTTGTGCTGTTGTGAAAATTAGGAACTCAAGATCTCAAGCCTGCCACTCTCCAGATGAGAGTTTTGGGACAAAAGATGCCATGTTGTCATGCTGATTTGTTCTTGTGGTTGATTCAGAGCTCCTTTACCGGCAGGTTACATGGCTTCCCGTTGACTTTCACACACAGATTGGGTGGGAAATGGTCTTCCTGAGGACAGCTCGTCTCTGACAGGCAAAACCGCAACTGAACTTGAACTGAGAAGTCACATTTGGTCCCAGAGATGTCCCTGTGAGAACAGAAACAAACGTATAACCACACATCTGTAGAGACCATGTCCATGTTTGAATAATTCATGAACGATTCAGCATCCGGCATCGACAGAGTGGTGTTCATCTTACATTGAGCTGCTGATCTGCTGGACTTGCTGTGGCGTTAATGCAAAGGCAAAACACGTCTCCTGAAATCGCTGGCTGTTGTCTGATGCTGTTAAAAGAGGGACAGAGAGAAAGGAGAGATATTTTAAATAACCATGTAAATTGCATACATAACCCAAGTTTTAACACTGACAAACAGTTTGCTAATTATCAAAAAATCTGTGAAGGAAGAAAGACCAAATGCTTGCAAATAAGACCAGGCATTACTGCAGACAATAAAGGTCAGTGAACTCTGTTTTCTTCTACAGAAAAGGCAGAAAACAGCAAAAAGGCAGAGAAGAGTGTGCACATTGATATATAAGATGGAGTCTCCTGCATTGTTAGGACACTGAGTAGCCATTAAATTAGCAAGAGTTAAAGAACATCTAGATGTCAAAACCAGATCACCTCACACAGAGGTAAAGAAGGAGAAGAAAATGTGTGTGAGTGCTCTATTTATAGGCCCACCGAGAGGTGCTGGAAATAACTGGAGCTACTAACCCAGCCTTCGTAAAAGAAACAGAGGGTTTTCAAAGGCAAGAAAAGTTTGTGTGTGCATGTTAGAGGTTGAAAGAAGGAGTTGGGTGGATTCGAATCAGTGTTTTGTATTTTCACAGGAATATATTACCAACCACATCTTGTCAATTTCTTACTGAGAGTTAGAGGAAAAGATCAATACAACCCTTATGTCTGTGTTTAGAATGAATCTAGAGGTGTTAAGCAATTAGCATAGCTTAGCATTAAGACTGGAATCGAGTGGAAATAACTAGCCTGACTCTGTCTATAGGTAATCAAATACACATAGGAGCACATACATAAGTATTTAAAGCAAGTCTCTCCTTTGACCTTTTCTGTGATCTGAGTTTTGAGACCTTTGAGTTTTTCATCACTCTTACAGGACAAATTAAACGCAAAATATATCATTTCTGCCACTAGAGATCTTCCTATCAAAACAATGAAAACATTAGAGGAAGTTTCACAGTTTCGTAAGTCGAGTTTGGGATTACGAGATTTGTTTTTTTTCCCTGTTAAAAAAAAACCATTAGAGAGAAAAATCTGACTCTGGCAGAAATGATTATAGACGAAGTAATGCGTTAAAGGTTTTGTGACGGATGGAAAAATATGAAAAGCAGAGGTACCTGGAATAAATCTCTCTGGTAGTGAAAATTGTTGGAAACATTTGGGATAATTAAAGTATAAAACTCAATGTAGTATAAACAAAAATAGAGCTGATTTGAAACATTTTTAGGTGGAAATGTTGAAAGTTGTAAGTTTAAGTGGGAGTGACAAGACTGTATTCTGATGTATAAGTAAGTATAGCAAACAAATAATTCAGTTAACTGAAACAGACACTTTCAGGAGTAGATTGCACAGATCAATTCACTTTGCAGTGTAACCATTATTAAAATACCAGAGATTTCTCTTGTATTTTGTGAAACATAAACGCTGAATCTCAGTGGAAATCTTCTGGCCTGAAGGCTGTGTAAGTGAGGAGGGAAGATGAGTTACAGAAGTACTTATCATAAATCATGACTGTTGCTTTAATTACTTGTTATGTCAAACTGTCAGTGAGTGACAACCTCAAACCATTGACTGTATAAAACACTGGACAAACCTTCCGTGACGTCACCCGTTGGTTTCTGCATGAGCGAAAGTGAAGCCTCAGAAATCTCGTTCTGGGCGCCGCCATTAGCCTGCGCGTGACTCCGCCAAGAGCCCGCCTTAACAACGAAAAACCAAATATGGGAAAAGAGGCGGGGTCAAAGGACGGACCGCGCGCCCACTCAGCTAACGGCCCCCGGCTATACGTCAACAGGCTGTCAATCAACAGCCGAATAGCCGAATTTTAAGCTTAAATATAAAATAAACAAATGAGTTAGAAAAAAATTCACCCCCCTCAGAGTTTTCATGAGATGGTA
>JAPZDV010000001.1:26967005-26979424 GCA_029814665.1 Acanthurus lineatus
ACACACACACACACACACACACCCACACACACACACACACACACACACACACACACACACACACACACACACACACAGGCGTACACAGGCATACACACACACATATACACAAACACAATATACTCAACATTTACAGGCAGAACAAAGACAAAAACCCTTTCAGTGTCACTCAAACTCAAAACTACAATGCTAGAAGGATCCACAACAAAAGGTCAGATCTGGATGTTACACCAACACTCACACACATATTGACAATTGAAAACTTTCCAGAAGAGCAGTGATTATCTTTTATTATCTGCAGGGTGTTGCGCAGTGAGATAGCGGCAGGGATCATTAAGGCATTCCAGTGTGATTACAGGACTGCTAAAGCTGACATTACATTTTCCTACTACTCTCCCTTTCAATGTACACTCAGTGGCCACTTTATTAGGTACATCCATAGAATTTAATACAAGCAACGTCTATTTTTACAAAGTTTGGAATGTTCAGTTATTGTTTACGTTGACAAAAGTATGAGCAAATTTATTTATGTCTAAATTTAGGGTGACCCTTGACATCATAATTAAAACTGATGCTGGACTGGACAACATTAGTTATAGAGCTTCACTATTTTGGAAAAATATCTATTTGTGATTATTTGGACTGATGTTGCACTTGCAATATGAATTGCAATATTAGAGGGAATGACAATTTTTGCATAATTAGTCTTACTTTCTATGAAAACACATTAAAGTGATTATGGTGTGATTTTTGCAGTGATCTGTACCAAGTCTGAAGAATATGATGTATACTCCAGGACAACTCTGCAGCAGCACAATATTTGATTAAATTGAATTCATTTTTATACTTTAACGACTATTGCGCCACCTGCGATTTAAAAATTGCAGTGGTCCATATTGTGATTTCAGATTAAACGATTAAATTTCGATAAATTGTGCAGCCCTGATTAGCTATAACAAGAAGTGTTTCTAACTTTTTGTCCTCCATCTTTAGCATTCATTAGTGGGGCAGAGTATTAGAAACAAATGTGAATATAATGAACTTTAGTACAGCGGCACAATCTTTACATACGACTTTAATGCTGTAACATAACATCCAAAAAACAAAACAGACATCATAAAACCAGATTTTATGATGGAGCAGTTGCATTGCATTGCATTATATTGTACAGGTTTTCCTAATAAAGTTGCTTTTGATAAATTTTCTGTAGGAGGCAGTTTAAAATGTCTATGGAGACTCTTTTTACATATACCATGTCCAAGCCAGTATATTGTAAAACACACTGAGCAACGGTGGGAAGAACAAAGTTGCTTGTGTTTAAGATCAACTAAAAGTTCAACAAATCAAAAAAGCCACGATCAGATTTTTGGTTTGTCTAATCAAGCTACTTGTGGAGACGATGATGCACCATCTCAGGTTTAGAAGAAAAAAAAAAGCTGGTTTTAAAGGCTCTGAGAGAGGGAAGCCATTTTGTGCAGCATGTTTATGGTTCAGAGCAGCCAGGGCTCCTTTGTTGATGTTCATTTGTTGTGAGAAGGCTGAGCTGTTTACAGTGAGATAAAGAATTTTCCTCAGATTCGTGCAGGGGAGTATGAGCGGCTAAAGCTCAGGTTGTGTTTTGATGTTGAGTGTGGAGGCTGTTGAGGTTTTTTTTGCTGTATACATTTGGAATACTTCCACTATGACCTGTTGTATAAAGCTAATAATGTACATGATACACTACGCTAACTGGTTCCCTGAAAAGACATGTATTTCTTGCAAATCCAAGTGCAAAACAACATGAACAGAAAACCTGATTTGTGCTGATTAGGTGTGCCTGCACAAGGACACTTTGACTGCTGTCATCAGGACTTAATCCAAGGAATTTTGGCTGACATGACTGTATCAAAAATCCCTGATGTGCAATCTGATGATGTGCACAGTTGATTAGATCTATTTTTTTGAACTTGCAGTAAAATTTAACATGAGGACTGAATCTTAAATACTATTTCCACTAAAAGATTCAATCTGATCGTATTGTTCCCGTTCCTGGATTTCTCGATATCAGGCTGCCGGTAATTAAACCCGGCACTTCCTACAGATGTGTCACAATAAAATCTTTCATGGGAGGTGAAAGAAGTTACTGCCTCTGAGCCACTGAAAGTGTTTCAATATGACATTGCGGCACCAGCCTATTACCACAGTGAAGGGAAACAGATCAGGAACAGACAGAGTTCTTAGTAAAATATGATCAGCTTATTTAATCAGAAATAAAGACTTGTCTCCATCTTGGTCTCTGGCATTTACATGAAAAGATAAAGACAAAAACAGGCATTTAATGACTGACATTGGACGTATTATAGCAGGGAATAAAATAACTAGAAAAAGCTGAGGTACATAAATAGCCCTGGCCACAATATGAGACTTTATGGTATTTGCCTACTTAGTTTATTTTTGTGATGAGTGCCACAGTCCACCAGTCTACCAGACAGCTATTTAAGGAGGAGGGAGAGGAGAATATGTGCCTAACTGCATAAGAAATAGTCAAAAGTAAACTTATATTTAAAGTTTAAGGCAAGCTGCGTGTTCAAATGGGTCCTTTGTTAACTTTATGAGCCGTTGGTGTGATTGTCAGAACATGGAGCAGTTATGAATTTAGTGACATTTTTATACATGTGTCTGTGTTGCAAGGAGGTTAAGATTAAGAACAAGTCAAATCAAAAATGTTTATGCAAATTACCTTCACCACATTTTGTTTAAATGTGTTTCAATATAAATCTAAACACAATGCATTTGTTTCAATTACTGACAATTTACCCATAAAATCGCAAACAAAATGCCCAACCTGCATGCTAAAAAGTAGCTTGCAGCCGGATTAGCACTGGGAAAAATGAATTTCTTTTATGTCGTGCTTCATGTCATGTTACTACTGGTTAAAAATACAAATTTTGAAGCACCGCCTCTAAAAACAGAACATGCAACAAGTATAAGTTCAGTTTTCAAAGCTGTTATAAACACTATAAACACATCAAATTAATTTATAGTCATTTAATTCAACCATTATGTGGCTGCTCAAGAGGCACTAGAGCTGCCTCATGTCCAACTATAATCAACATGATGTATGCAGTATCACTAGGTATGCAAATAATACAATTAATTTTGCAAATTACTGTGGTAATTAGAGATATTTTATAGGAGAGCATTCAGCATTTTACATTTGCATAACAGGGAGGTGATATTATTGTGACTTTCATATGTAAAACTGAGGTATAGAATCTTCTATGAAATGTTCACCTAATAACAAAACTTCAAAAAAAAATCAGGAATGATGGATTCAGCTTTTAGTCAATGGATGGATTATTTGAAGGAAAGAACATTTATCTGCCAGTATTCTGATAAGTGATTAATCAACAGTAATGTTTCAAGTAAAATGCAAAATGTTCTCAGACTCCCGCCTTTATAATGTGGATTTGATCCTTTACTTTTTCATACATGGTTGTAAAATGAATATCGTTGGGTTTCAAAGTATTTGTTGGTTAGAAATCTCCGGATTATTCAATAAAATACTTGAAAATACTTGCTAATCTAATTCAATCATCAACTGTGAAGAGGAAACCTACTTTGTAAGTACAAATTTTCTATCAGGTGTTATTATTTAATAAGTTATTCATGTTTTTTTTTTGTTTTTTTTTACACCAAATCAAATGGTATTAAAGATGAAGACATATTTCATTTTATTCCTTTGCCTTTAAAAATATACTGAAGACAAATATGGCTGTGACCTACTGGCCTAAATAGGCAGTAAAAACTTGTGACAAAGAAACCAAGACATGTAGTTTTCAAAGAGATTTTCAAAATTCAACGCACAAAAATAAGATCATGGACTGACTCATCTTTGAAGGAAACAATGCTTTAAATGCTTGATAAGACTGACACTTTTCACCACACATTTTCCTGCATTGTATGAAAATCACAGCAATCTTCCCATGTAACAAACCATTATGCACAAAATGCTCATCAAACACAAATGGGCTTTTCCTGAAGATATGGTGATTAAATCATGTTTAATGCATGTGCATCACAATGATATCCATAATGAGTACAGAGGCTTAGTTCTCTGTGGAGGACGGATAATGATGGAGATGAGACTGGAGTTCAACCAGTGAGGTCGCCATGGTAATGAGGGAGTAGCTGGTGCAGCCCAGACTGTTGACTAGTTTGGGCTGGCGGGGCTAAACTGTGGGATGACTAACCTTTACCCCACAAACTGATAAGACTCAGCAGCGAGCACAAGACTGAGGGAGGATGGGGGAGAGATAATGACAGAGAGCAAGGGAGGATGGCAAGAGAGATAATAACTACGTTTACATGCTCACAACAAACCATGTTACTATGAGAAATCAGGTTAAGACAGGAAATCTAAAAACACGTTTACGATTCCTCGTTTGCTGCAGCAAACCTGAAGGTATATGCAGCTAATCAGAACCAAATGCAGCTAATCAGAAACCACATTTAATTTTTCCCTCTGACATATTTGTGAACTAAGGGTGTCATTTTTTGAGTTTTTGACGCTGATAGAAAATGCTGAGGCTTTAAGAGTTTTTGGCATTTAGAATAAGAAAACCTGCTCTGCACATGTGCATGACAGACATTAAAAACTGCACAAGGTTTTCTTAGATCAATCAACACTATAAAACTTATATTTTTTATCTTAAAGTGTTTTTCCATACACTACTTACTGTTAAAGTGTTGAGAAATACATAAAAACACAAAAAACACTATCTAGTTTTTCATAAGAGAGCCAAGAGAACTGCAGACAAAACTACTTATCGAGAACCAACAAACCTCACTGTTTATTACATTTAAATGCTCTGAAATTTAGGGATTTGGTAAGTTCAAAAATAGTACAGATGGTGAATAAAGTAAAAAATAAATGACTGCCTGAAAGCATCCAAAAGTGGTTTAAAATGGAGCCAACATGAGAGGATGTTGGCTTCATATGCATGAAGAAATAAAAAGTCAGAACTAATGCACAGATCACTTTTTTTCAATGTGGATTTGTGGAACAGCCATAAATGTGCAGCACATTTTGTGAAAACAATCCTCGAAAATAACTTCGTGAAAATACAAAAATTCATGAACAGAAAAATTGCGTTTTTATGGTGAAGTTAGCGTCAGAGTCCGATGTCTGGGCCCATACCTTTTGAATCTAAACCTCAGTATTTTACAATATTTCCCTTCTTTATTTGTTTTTATTCTTTCACATCATATTATTCGTGTAATTTTCAAAGACCAAAACAATCTCAGTTTCACATAAGTCTGACTTTTACAAATAAGCAGCAGTTCAGCTTAGGAAACAGACTTCTTAAATGCAAGGATGCAACAAACAGGTAAAAATATTTCCTTCAAATGTCTGTTATGCACATTTGCTCTCGTAAAAACCCTGTTAGAATCCTGGTTAAAGCACAAATATGGGCGGCAAATCAGCTTTCCACAGCCAAAAAAAAAAAAAATCTAGCAAAACTGGAGAGCAAGCAAGCAAGTGGGGGAAGGGAGTCAGTAAAAATGAGAGTGAGGTAGAGAAATGGGAGGCGAGGCAGAGGTGGTAACAACAATGGGGGAGAGAGGAATTGAGCCGCAGTCAGAAGATCACAGAGAAGTAAACAAGCAGGAGAAAAGAGAAAAAAGAGACTACAGCTGTTTAAAAACGATATTAAAAAAATTCCCAACCCACCAAGGCTTCTGAGGGGAATAACAATTAATCAAGTGGTTTCATTACTGCCCTCCATTGTTATTAAGATAAAGAGGGTCATCGCCTTCGAGCTGCAGCCGAGTTTCATTTCTGAAGCAAACTCAAATTTTCAGCTTTGTGAGACGATGTGCACCATCTCCCTCCTCTCAGCCATCCTTTCATTCTCTCTGCTTCTCTGACAACAATACGATCAACATGCATTATTTATTGGAAAGTACGTTTGCGTTTTGAAAGTGCTGTATGCGCAGACATGTGTGCGTGTGTCAGTGATGTGAGTGTGCGATTCAGATTCAAATGAGGGGAGGGTGTGTTCTGCGGGCACAGGTGTATGCCTGTGTGATTTCATCACTTTGCATGCAAATTTTAACCGGGTATGGCCACAAACACAGAGTGAGTATGGAGGATGGAGGATGGAGGGGGAGAGAGAGGAGGCAGGGAGGGAAGGAACATGTGCGGGAAATGGATAGAGTGAGAGAGGGAGAAGGAAGAGGAGAAAGATGGTGTGATGACAGAGCTGCAGGCGCTGTGTTTGTACATGCATCTGCAGGCAAATTAATCACGAGATGGTCTCTTACTCCATTAAAATGCTAATGTAGGAAAATGTAGACATTTCCATATATTTGCAATATATCCCAGAGCCCAAAGAGTGTTATTATGCTAAATGCAGGCTGGGTGTTGGATGCACACGTAATGTAATGACAAATGTGATGAAGACAGAGCCAAGATTAAAAGTCTTTAAAGTAGTGATTCAAATGGCAGACTGGAAACAAGACATGATGCTCTAACGCTGGATTTTCATGAAATGAGACAAAGGGAGATAATGGCTATTTGAACGTATTAAAAGACTTGACAAGTGTTTCCTTAATCAGCTTCTTTATAAAGACTTTTGTCATTTCTGTATTTGTCTCACTGGATTTGAAGTGATGTGGTTCAGTTCGAAAAAGAGAACGTCACATACATTTGTTCGTCGAAGAGGATTTTGGAATATCTGAATTAAACTTTGATGACAGGTGGTGGGTTATTTGTTTATGGAGCCGCTGTCAATGAAATCTGATCAAACTATACCAACACAGTCCTCATGGAGGAAATTTAGTTTTAACAGATGAACTCCTCATAAAACTACCTCTGCTGTGATACATATGAATGTTTAATGTTATGGAGAAAAACAAAGATATTCTTTGCTTCATATTCTTCTTACAATTAATATTTAATAATACAGTTAACCTGTGACTGGCTAGTACAAAATATACAGTTTCCATTAGTTTTTGTGCATTAAAAAATGGAAAATCTGATTCTATGTCAAACATCCACATTAAAAGATTTAATTTGACACATGCATATTAAGGATCTCTTATTTTGGACTCACTACATCTGTGTGTCGTGACGCTAGGACATGATAGTTTCATGCAGAGCCGGTGCAGAACTGCAGAGGAACAGCTCAACTGCCGTACTCATAAATACCTGGACATTCATTGCTCATTGTATCTGAGGAGACAGGTGACTTGTGTGGATAAATGCAGGACTGTTAATATGCCGTGTGCTGTTGATTGTCTACATGCAGTGCTTCATTTATATTCAGCGGCTCCCCACTGATGCAAAATTCATCTCACAGCTAGAAATACATTGGTAAAATGAAAATATAATGACAATTCATCATGTGGTAGCACTTCTTGGTACAACCCAAACAAATCCCAGCATAGTCGTTCATATGCAACAGGATGAATACTTAATTAAGAGCTATTATTCACCTATGGTGCACACTGAAACTTCTCTGGTTAGGTTCAGAGCCACAACAAACACAAAATATTATTTATCTTTTCTGTTGACTAAATTTGAATAGAAATAAACACCTGTGCAAGTACTAGTACATACTATTAGGTCAGTCCTTCTAAAGAGAACAAGAGAATCTGAGAAGATGACATTTTTAGCTCTTATTTTTTTGAATGAAGGATGGATGAAGCCCCAGATTTATATTTTCAATTACACCTCTTGGGAGCTAACTGCGGCCTCTGTCTACTCTGGAACTGGGAAATCTAAAATGATATTTTTGCAGCAGCATTTCTGTGCCCTGTCAACACATTAGCAGGCAGCACAACACCAACACTGGCAGGGAGCCTCTCTACAACCGACAGAAACATAATGTCAAGGTTTTTGTGACTGCTGCCATGATTATTACAGGAATAATATACTGATATAAATATCAACAACCTTGCAGATTATTTGTATTGGTATTTTCACATTCACTGAATAGACTGACAGTGCAGACACAGACAGGAATTAAATGGAGAAAGAAAGGGATGACGTGCCCTAAGTTAGTCTACAACCTTTCATTAAGGTCTATTCTTATAATTCTGATGACAAAAAAAAATTGTGCTAGTTTGTTGAAAATAACAACCAGGTTTGACTGGTACCTAAATGTTACCACCTACCATCATGTTTTGTATGTATTTAACACTAACTCTCACACAAACACTCTCACACCTCCTCTCACCTAGACTGGTTGGCTTGATGAGCTCGTCCAGCATGTCATAGAAGGGCAGCCTCTGGAGCTTAACATCTGGATGGACCGGGTGAAGCGTGGCCGAGGTGGACAGGTGGTGTGTCAACCCAGTCAGCTCGTGTTTTCCTGGGCCGAGCAGTGAGAGAGGCAGTAAGGTAGCGGGCGATGGGGCTCCACCGTGACCGGCGTGACCCTCATACGCCAGCTGTGTCAGACCAGCTGGCAGTGCGGCGCCCCCTCCTCCAACCATTCCAGCTGAGGCTGGATGGTGTGGTCCGGGCATGGCCAGCTCTGAGTGGGACACCATTTTGGCAGGGAAGCGTCGTCGGTAGAGCTCTTTGATCTTCATGTGAACAGCGGGGCTGCAGCCGGCCTTCAGCAGATGCAGTGCCTTGGTCAGTAGCTCGTGCTTGCGTCCGTGCTTGTTGCGCCCAGCGTAGCCCAGCAGCACCTGCAGCTCCGACACCCGCAGGCTCATCACCATTTGCTGTGATGGGGAACAGAGATAAGACAGAGGATAAGAAATCAACTCTTGAGATGCAATGCCAGTGCCAATTTCTCATGACTACAGTGACGTACCAATCAGTAGTGAAGCAAATATTATTCACAGTTCACAGTGTATTTTTCATTAATGACAACATTTCTGCAAGGGATATTTAAAGAGAGGGCAGCAGCTGCCCCATAAGGAGTTCAGGTGTCATTTAAAGATCACTGTAAATCATAAACCCCTGTGCAGCGTTTTAGCATCTGATGGGCCACCAAACTCTTGATGTTATCAAACTGGACTTTTTGAATTACACTGAAATGCCCTCTGTTACAATGCAAGCCGCATTCAGGTGAAACCAAATTGTGCTCTTTGATTTCCACAGAATTAGAAGCACAGAGTTTTTTTTGTACTTGCTTCCGGCAGGACTGCAATGCCATCCTTCCTGCAGCAGTGTCACTGTTGTACCAAAACAGTTTCAACAATGTAACCACATTAAAAAAGCAAAGTTGCTCTGCACCAGGAAAACAAACTGTGCAACAGTAAATTAACCACATCCTCATGCATAGATTGGTGCCTACGTAAGAAAACAACTGTCCAGCTGGGGCACAGTATTTAAATCATGCAAGGCCGGAGACTTCCTTATACTTTCTGTGAATGATACGTCAACATTTCTCGCAATATGCCTTGGAAAACTTGGGAATTTCCCAGGGCCAAGCAGAAAGGAAGTCAATGCGGAGGAAGACATTAGGTTGCTCTGTTAGCCATGCTACCGCTATCAACCTGTCCAGGTGGGAAAATAAGTCTCTTCCTGCATTCAGATACCCTGGCTCTGCACATCTGGCCATTGCCTTACAGATGTTTTGAAAAGAAAAACACATAAAACACGCAGAGACTCTCTTTCATATCAGTAAAGCATTTCATTGCACTGTTAGCTCAACATGAGGCTAGTGGGACAAAGTAGCTGCAACGAGAGCATGGGAAAATTTTATTTTCTTACATTTCACGAGAATTTAAATACCATTCATAGTAAAGCCGAAGGAAGCACAGCGTCTCGAATTAGAGGGGAGGTAAGAAAAATACAGAGCTCAGTAAATGAAAACAGAACAGGACAAAATAGGGAGAGTAACACTCAACCTCCTTATCTTAAGGTGGAAGTAAGTGAAAAACAGAGTTTAAATTAAAGTTCAACTCTTTTAGTAACGTCTATCACAAGCACTCATTTACCACGTGGACAATATACACAAAATTATAGCTATGAGACAGACGTTAAAGCCAATCTTACCTTCATTAAACAAGCTATAAACAAGCTAAAGACTAGAACACATTCTTTATGTGTGTGTAAGAATCAGCAGTCCTCCTTGTAACACACACACACGTACACACACACGCACACGCACACACACCTAGTGGGTGGATTTGTAAGAATGTCTTGGACAAACCTCCTCCCTCCATCTCCTTTAATGACGGAGCAACGATGGAGAAAAAAACCCCAGACACTCATAAACATAATCGGAGAGTAAACGACGAAGCACACAGGCTGTGTTTCCTAATCAATTACATACGCACAATTAATGCTGTATTGCTATTTTCAAATTATATCTACTGGCTGTATATTGTCAATACAGTGTACTTAAGCTTTCCATTTTTATATTTCCTTCTTATAACAAGGCTCATTCCTCTTGGATAACACTAAGGATTTGCATTCGGGTGACATTTAAAATGACATATATGACTGCTACGGGCTATGTGTTGTGACCTAACCACAGTGACATTTTAGGCTTAAATAACAAAAACAGTACAATGAACTGAAACAACAGGAACTAATTAAATGAAAACTACTCATACTCTTATATATAAAACACTGATTCAATACAGTGTTCATGAGAGTTCATTCGTATTAGCAAATTTAAACAATGCAGGCAATGCATTAAAAAACAAAAAAGCATATTAACTTTGGCATAGCTTAGGAAAGAAATAGCCCTGATGTCACTCATTAGCTCCTTTTTCATTCTACTGCTGCCCTACTTTGCTCTAAGTTTTAATCTAAGTGGAAAAAACAACCAAAAACATCTCAGATCACCAAAACCACTTAAACTTTCAACATAAGCAGCCCAGCTGTGATAAAACAAACTGCTCTTATTCAACCACAAACCTGTATTACTAAAAGTGACACATTAACAGCAGTTCTGAAAGGAAGTGAAACCCCTGATGTTTTGCAGTTTACTGTAAAACCTGTTCCACTTTTGCATGTATTTCTTTCTGATTGCGAGTGCAAGAAAAAGTCGTGTGCTGCACATAATTGCACAACTCTTGAAACATCCAAGACCATCCATACAACATTTTCCAAAATACTGAAATGTATTTATTCATTCATATTTCATTAAGTAAAAAGTGACATTATGGATGCATAAATCTGGATGGTAGAAGAAATTAATAACTTGAGCATGATCAGAGAAAAAGAAATGATAATTGTTCCCATAATAATTGCAAGAAACTATTACCGGCACTTTATCAGTAGCAAGTCTTTAGCTTTAAAAAAAAAACATGATATTTTAATTTTTATAATTAAAAAAAAATGCAGTCCAGCAGATCCACATAAATAATCCTTTACCCAAACCTCACAATTAGGTCTTGAAAGTTTACAATCATTCATTATTTTCTTTATTAATCTTTGGTCAAAAATGTGTCAGAATGGGGAAAAAAAGTAATTAACAGTTTCCTGGAGACCAAAGTGATGTCAAATGTGTTGATTTTCCAAGCAACAGTCCAAATATATTAAACCTTGAATTGCTTTTTATAAGTTTTGCTTAAAAAATTTAACTAAAAATCATCAATCACTCATCATTTTTCAATCAATTGATTATTTAATTAAAAGACTAAATGTTTCAGCTCTATGCACCAAGAAAGACTCGTGTTATGTGGTTACTAAGTTCCTGCATAAAGAGGACGACTTTAGACAACCTTGGACCTCACCGACAAAGCAAGTCTGCTGTTTACAAATCAAACATGGCATCTAGAGCACTGCTGCCACATATGCAGAGACATGCACACACAGATACAAACAAAGTGCTCAATGTATACATTAAACTTACACAATCACCAGGCAGGACATAAACCTGTCCTTGTGCTTTGTCTTTACATACATACAGTAAAGACAGATTCATGGAGGAGAAAAAATTAGGCAGCAGATCTCCATATGTGACTGTAGCTCTGATGTTTTTGGTTTGAACCACACTGTAGTTATGAAAACACATCAGTCAAACAGTTTTCAGGATGAGGAAGTTAAATTGCAGGTGCAGCATGCAGGCAGCAGCTGTCTCCTCTCTGCATTTTCAACACTCGGAGATATTTTTTAACAGAACAATAATGTTAAAAATTCGATAATATTCTTTTTTAAAATCCCTTAACTTGGACAGCATACTGAGACAGAACCACAAATGCACAATAATACACACACACATGCACATCAACACACACAGACACGCACACAGAGATAGACACAGACACACACAGACACGCGCACACGCGCACACACACAGACAGCATATTGGTTCGGCCAAGAAACTCTCCTGCTGGCGACATAAATGACCAGTTCCATGAAATATGCATGTGGTAGAGAAGAGGGCTGTGTGAAAAAATGAAGACACTGGCAGCCAACTATTTCACACATTCACACACACACACACAAAGACACACACAAC
>JAPZDV010000001.1:26979524-27010843 GCA_029814665.1 Acanthurus lineatus
CCACACAAAACGCCACACACACCCCCGACAGCTGCAACCTTGCCGCGACCCCCCCCCCCACCCACCCACCAACTCTCTACAAAGCAAACACACGACAGAGAGGCAGAGACACACGAGCACAAACACTGGCTTACAAAAAACACACAAAAACAATCACACACACACACACACACACACACACACACACAGACAGACAGACACACACTTCCACCACACTGCAGATGTGTAACATTCCTCTGGCTTCCAAAAAAAGAGGGGGAAAACAAATAGCAGAGAAAAAAAACAGAGGAGCGGCAGGTGTTGGAGGAAAGACAGATGAAGAGCTCACAGCTCTCATTTTCTCCTCTTTCCTTTCTCTTTCCTGTCCTCCTCTCCATCACTCACTCATCTGTCTTCTCAGGTAGAGCTGTCTGATAAAATCTAAATCTTAGATCCTGATAAAAGTAATTTTATAACCAGATAATTGTCATTTTCACGATAAAGCACGTTTTCTGTCGATTCAATGATTGAAAACAGAGAATAAATTGTTTACATCAACTGACCTCATGGGAAGACCTGCGCTGTACATTTTGATTTCTTTACTCAACAAACAAAAGGTGTTTCTGACTCACTTATAAAATAAACAATAAAGCATTCCCATGCCTGCTGGCCCCTAAACTCCTTCATTTTCCTGGTGAACACAGGGGAGGAGGTTTGTGAAGCCATTCAACCATTCGACAAGCAGTTGTTTACAGAGTATACAAGCAGCTTCACAGTCCAACGCCAAGAGATGCTCAGTTTGTTATCATTAAAGGCAGAAAAAGGTGCATATCCTCACATTTCAGCAGGTGAAATCATAGAACATAAATGACTCACATGATAAATCATTATTTTAATAGTTGTTTAACAAATTGTAGAACCACTGAAAGACATGTAAGCTTGTAAATATGAGTAACGAACGTAGTGTTGCAGCAAATCACTCTGCACTTCATACTGAGGCGGTGGCGTGATGAAACGATTAATCTGTGCCTGAATCAATGACTGTTTAGTCATGACACTGATCAAAGCCAGTGAAAAACAATGAAATGCTTTAAAGCAATATCAAAGAGCCATTTTGACATTATAGTGCTACAATATTAATAGCCAATGAAGCAGATGCTGCTGCTCACTGATCTGAGGACATAAAAGTGAAAATCATCTCCACTTGGTTTCTTAAGATACCTTTTCCCTAAATTCTGAAGCACAAATAACAGCACTATAGCATCAGAGAGTCGACTGCACAGAGTCAGGTTTGAAAAGAAAGCATGTTTGTGTCAGTATGCGCTCTTTTGTATTGTTTTATTGAAACAACTTGACATGTAGGTGCAAAGGGAAGCTGCAACAAAGGAAAGAGGGTGAAAGAGGCTGAGAGGATACAACACAAAGAGAATAGCTGGTGGTAACAGGGCAGTCCTTCCACACAAACACACACAAACACAAACATACACGGCATGCAGACCCACTGTGGGTTTTTTTAAGAGGAAACTTTTGCCTTAAATTAACCAACCAGTGACATTTTGTGTCAGTAAACGACACAAATAAATTAGACAATTCTGGAGGCAGAGAAAAGATTCACAATGTCCACCAAGATTGATTCTTGTCATAATGGAAAAGCCCTTAAATGACATTCTGACCAACACATTACACAACAGCTGAAACCCAGAAAAAGCCCACAAGGATGAAACTACCAAGTAAACAACTTCACCAAAATTCATTAGAAAAACAGCAAAAAGAGAGACTGTTTCACATATCGGTGCTCTCACTTAGCTGTTGTGAGAAATAAACTTCATAACATCAGGAAAAGATGGCAAAAAAAGAACAACAGCCTGCAAATATATGATATCACCTAAGTAAATCAGCTGGATCTCAGCTCAAGCTAAATACATCTGCATGATTAGAAAGCAGTAAAAACATGCACATTCATCACCATACAATACTACAAAGACAGAAGGAGTTTGCTAATAATTAACTGAGGTGATTTATTCTTAATGTTGGATCAGGGTTAGATTTTAAGGATTATGACAACTCCATAACTACCATTACTGCTCTACAATGCACTGTATACACCTAATTCTACTTTAACTTCACTTTTACATGAAGTATCTGTACTTCAGTAGATTTGTTCCTGACTTAAACTCCAAATATTGAAGTTAAACTCTGAAGGAGAAGACAATATTATGTCTTAAGCCCTATTTAACATTCAGCGTTGGTCTCTTTTAATGCAGGAACTTTTTCACTTCCAAGGAACTCAGGAATTTTATCTGCTTGGTCACCACAGGAACCAAGTTTCAGTTTTGGTTTCTGGGGGGTATTACATGTCTCCAACAAAGTCCCTCCAGTGCTTGTACTTTCTGTTGGCTCAGGCACCATCCAGGTGCTTGGACAGTTGCTGACTGGTATATTACAGACCTCATGACTGCAAGTGAGCACCTGTCATCACTTGTGTAATTGGTAAGACTGCAGCAAAGGTTCTTGGTCAGATTTAAAAAGGGGATGTTGTGGTTCATGATCAGATTTTTAACCGATGAATCACAAAGCTGCCCTGTAGCTGAACTTTCAGCGAAGTTTGCTAATTGTTACTTGCACAATAACTTCCGACATAGATTTGATGTGGGGTTTCAAAGGATTCAAATGTAATAAAATGCTATCAAAACCCAAATGTTGCTCTATCAGGGCTGTAGAGCTTGAATAATGGATTGGCGAGGCTCATATGTTGGGAGCTTATTGCAGATTATATATATTAGTTTTGGCAAATTTCCTTTTTCTATTTTTCCCTGAATTTTAAATATTTCAAAATGGGCATGAATAACAAAAGTGTTATTAATTTTTAAAAAACCACGCCACCTGCAGAAGAAGTGACATGTCAATCAGTGAAGCAGGTGCCTCCGCCAACGCTTTGCAGCTGTGAAGGTATGACAGCTCCAAATGTTAGATTTTTTTTTTTTTTTTTTAACCAGAAGTCAACATGACTAACCTTTCCGAAAACTTTGCAGCAAATCCTTTTAATAGACAGAGGGACGAACAGACGGAACAGAATTGAAATAAAGCCCTCGTTCAACTTCACTGGCAGAGCGGTAAACATAGAAACATGCGGCAGTCCCTGCAAAGCATCATAATTTCACACAAAAACAAAAGACACTTTGAGAAGAAACTGACTGAACATAGAATACCACATCTTTGTGCCTCTTATCCACTCTGCGCTGACCACATCAAATAATATTTGGGGAAAAGATTCAAAGCTTTTTAGATTCTGCTTCTGTCTCATGCTGCTTCTCTCATGTGCTTGTTGAGACACATTGCTTCATTTTTTCCCCAAACACCTTTAGCTCAATCTGCATCCAAACTGGCCCCAAGTTTGGAGAAAACTGATGGACTTTCATCTCTTTTGATCCTTCACAGAAAATTCTAAATGGTCTTCATCTTATCTTCACTCTACATCTTGTTTGGCTACTTTGGCTTACACAGGCAAACTTCAGGATGTTAGTTTTATTATCGTCTCTTAGTCCATTTTGATCATTTTATTTTGGAAAAAATGGATATCAATATTTCGTTTTCATTCTATATCAATTATATCTAAAGATGCCTCTCCTATCCTCTGCTTAGCCTTCATTTTTTGAAAAAGCAAAAAATAAGCATTTTCAAAACCTTTTTCAGAATGAATAAAGTGAATATGAGCCTTTTGGAGCGAAAAATGAACAAAGCCTATCAGAGAAGATGACCTACTGTAAGCCTGATGGTATGTTTCAAGTCTGCATGGCAGTAAAGTTAGAAATTCTCTGTTACGCTCATTTACATGTCAGTGTAACCAATCAAAGGTTGCACTTATGTGACCAAATCAATATTTTGTACGTGTGCAGATGTCTGACAATAAAACAGCAACTAAGATAAGCTGAACAGTGAGTTCAGCTGTATTAAAAGCAGCGCAGGTGATCAAAAACACCAGGAGGAGAGAAAACAGATGTTTTAATGAGCTGCGACTCAGCAGAGTAACCAGGCTGTGTCGATCACACTCCTCATCAGATGTTGTCTATGATGCACAAAAAGACAAGGAAAGAGAAGATACATGGCCATATTTTAGTGCAGATGAAGACCTTTACAAAAATTGTGACCTGAAAATTGTAGCGATTACGCACAACAGCTTTTGGATAATTAGCCAATTTACTGTGAGACTTAAGAGACTGAAATAAATGATGGTAAAAACAGTGTCATCTCTGCTCAGTGTGTTTGGTAGTTACTTGTCAGACAGGGGAGTGGGGTGTAGGGTAATAATTTGCTGTGTCCAGAGCTGGTGAGAATGACTGATGGAGGGATAAAGGGAAGGGGGATGGGCAGAGAGGAGGAGGAGGGGAGAGAGAGAGAGAGAGAGAGAGAGAGAGAGAGAGAGAGAGAGCAGCTGAGCCTCCAAAGAAAATGAAATTCTCCACAGCTTGCAGTGAAAACACAAGAGAGAGGGGTAGTTATAATTTCTGGCACTTTATAATCCCATTGCAGTTTTTCTTTTACTGATGTAAAATAATCTTTCTCAAGACTGAAACACTGGCATTCCTTGGGTTTTTTAAATTTTTTACTTTAAGGGCAATCATTGTAAGTTCATTGCTTCTGAGAAATTCAGTTTTAACCATCAGTTCCGTGAAGCTGGTGACGTTACTGTAAGTTTAAAAGAAACTTTGTGACTTTGCAGTCTCGCCAGTTTTATCTTACACAACACGAAGAACAAAATCGCCACTAAACATTGTTCCCTAACTGAAAAAAGCTTAATTAAGGCTTAATTAAATGCAGTCACAATACTGCACCAGAGAAGAGGAGAAAGATTGTTTATTTTTTTAATTTTCCTTTCTTTCATTGTCATTACTTCTAAGTTTTTTCATTATAGCATTTTAAACATCAAATGTTAAAACTGTATTATCCCACTTATTTTGGCACAGTCAGACCCAAAAACCTTCGAGATAAAGAAGTTGTTTTACTGCAGGAATTTTTTTTCTCAATATTTTAATGCAAAAGTCATAACCACGTAAATACTTTAGTGATTAAAAACAATGTTTGGTTGACTGGTAGATTATTTTCTTATCAACCGGAGTCAAAAAGTTTATGTTCACTCTGATCTGACACTTACACAACCCAGGTAACACAAAACCTTTTGTCCCTCACTGTTCAAAGAAAAAGCACAGAAGAAACAGCACAGATGTTTGTGTGCACTGGTGTTTTTTCATCTGATGTGAAAAAGGGTATAACAGAAACACTGAAAAACACAGAGCACAGAGAGGGATACTGAAGACAGCTTGTTTCTATGTCTACGTGTTAACAGAGAGACAGAGATATGTTCAGAGTGACACTGCTGCATCTGTCAGAGGCTTAGACGTTATTAAAACACAGCGAACACACACACAGCTTACAGAAACATGCAAACCCTTGCTGGCTTGGTCATCTCCTGCTGACTGGTGATCAGACTTTAATGTCTCAAGAGACGATAGGCGAGGTTTTTTCCCCCTGCCATCATTAAGAAACTTAATTATTACTGAAAATGAAATCTAAAATCACACAGGAGATGTTACAGCACACACTGATGATAATCACTATTAATCAGCATATTAACTCTGATTCTTGATGTAAAGCAAATCATATATAATCCTTTTCAATCTGCGGATCCTGACAGGCATGACAAAGGGTGAGAGAAGCATTATGTTTTAATGCTTGCAAATTCACAATGCTCTTTTTTTCTATTTACATATGTTTCTGTTTCTATTTCAAGATAACAGAAGTAGAGGGAAATTTGCTAAATGTTACCTCAACAAGCAGTCATTGCCAAGATATTGCGCTGCGGATAAAAGCAACACTTCATCACCACATTTGTCTGACAAAAGGAACAAAACTGCAGGTTAATTACAGCAGCTGTGCGGTGCGTTTGGCTCTAAAGACATTTTAAATGCCTGATCACAGAGAAAGTTGGATATAATGAAAGGAAACAGGCAGTGCCGAGGGCCTGTTTGATGAGGAGAGACAGGTTGGAACTGGCCAGTGGCCGAGGCGCTCTGAATGGGCTGTTTTATCTGTCAGGAGAAACACTGGCCTTCAAAACAGCGGACTGGCTGGCAAACAGCTCCAGTTTGATAGAAAGTCCTGATCAGTGCAGGTTACCAGCTCACCACACCCTCACTTCTGTTGTGAATTATTATCTTTTTTTAGTTCTCTTGTAATTCACCTTTTTTCTGCTCTCAAAAACTTTGGGTTCGGTCTTTGCAGTTGTGTCTTTGCTTGTCATTATGTTGTTGATGTTGATTATTTCATAGCCTTTTTATTTTTCCAAAAATGTTAGCAGCTAAAGCCAAACAGTTGATGGGATCAGAAAATATGATCAGTTTATTATTAATTAGCAATGATTTATTTGTACAAGGCAAGCAACTAACATCAATTTCTGCTATTGTCCTCATTAAATGTGACAAAAATGTTAAAAAAGAGACCATCAGAGTTGCAAAATAGCCCAAGTTGAAATATTTAAATGCTGCTTTTTCAAAATCATGGAGGACGAAAAGACAAAAAAATATCCCCATTTTAGAGGCTTGCATTGTAGAATTTGTTCCTTGTGACTTTTAAAATTATTTAATTGACTATAAAACTGATTAAGGATTAACTTGGTTGCTCAACTAATTTATTAACCTGCTGATCATTGCAGTTCAGTTGAAATCAGTTCTGCTTCTTATGTCCACCAATAAAAAAATACAGTTAAGAAGAGCTAAGGATATGCATCAAAAGGGCATCTCTGATTAAAGATTTATTTATTGATCAATAGTTATTTTAATGAACCAATTTTTGTTATTTACTTTTTTGTAATTAAAAACTGCTTTCAAGTTAAGTTTTAATGTTATGCACTGTTGAATTTAAGTGTTTTGCTTTTTTAAGACTTTTAAGACTGATTTTAAAAAAACTTAAATAATTATTCATGTGTCCCAGGAAAGTTACAGCATTATTATGTAATCTGTTCATCATTGATTCTATTATTTGCACATATGCCTATTCTGCTCCCTTCTGATAAAAATATCTGTTATTGATTTTGTAAATCAGTGTTTT
This sequence comes from Acanthurus lineatus, assembly GCA_029814665.1. Lineage (NCBI taxonomy): Eukaryota > Metazoa > Chordata > Actinopteri > Acanthuriformes > Acanthuridae > Acanthurus > Acanthurus lineatus. The sequence continues at coordinate 26,986,608 of JAPZDV010000001.1, forward strand.
CTCTAAAAACACACACAATCGATGGACACAAAAACAGACTCTGACTACGAATAAGTGCAAACAGATATTTCACTGATGACCAACACATGAACAAGTACACTAAATATTTCACAGTTATCGCGCGAGGTGCTTCAGTTGAACTGAGCTCACACGCAGAGTGCCATCACAAAGACTATGCATACATGCCACAGATCAGGCACACAAAGAGTTAGCATGTGAGGGGTTACACACTCACACACACACACACACAAAGCATCAGGACCCAAACCACACGAGAGATCGTTATGCTTGCAGTGAATGCACGTGTTGGCCAAATGGCTGGTGTGTGCACAAAACCTTACATGCACTGTTCAATCACATGACCATCATATGAGATGCAAACAGCAACATTTTCTCCGTGTGTGTGCGAATAAATCTGCAAAGTTTAAAGTCACTACTGCCTTAAACCCAACATTCACAGGGCCAACAGACACAAGATAAAATTAATTTTGATGATTATTAACTTTGAAAAAATGGCTACAGCATTGAAATGTTCTCTTACAAATTTAGCCTGACTTTGACAACACATTTTAAAATAGGCCTTTTTTATCACCCAAGGCATCACAGAACAATCTAGATATGTTCCACCCAAATGACAACACTAAGAAGCAATGCGGGGAAACAGGAGCCTCCAAGCCACACCTTGATTTTGACTCTTATTCACACCCTTAAGGAATATCGTGACTGTACACCTGGAATCTATACAAACAGGTCTGAAAACAATTGAAGTCACCTTCAGGTGCAATAAACTCTTTTTGTTTCCATCACTGTGTCGCCTGTATTTACTGGTTGAGGATCATGATGAATTCATGGTCTAGAATTGCAAACCATCAGGAAAGGGTCCAGTAATAACTTCAGTAAACACTATGAGGATGAAGAACTACAGGGAAATTCATTTTTTTTAAATTGGACAAATTGTAACCTCTGGTGAGTTTGTAAGAAAATTTAAGTCAAATTCAGTGAAGGCACAACAAACATCAGCTGAGAACTGTTGGTTCATAAGTTTGGATGAATCCTTAAGTAAACATTAAATGTGTATAAACCTGCGAAAAAATCATAATCAGGACTTATTATCTGGATTGATGCCACTTTACAATTCTGTTTTATAGTTTTCAATACTCTGTGCTAGCTTTAACATTTCAGTTGGTGAAACTGCTAAATAAATGCATTTATTCAGCGTTACAATTAGCCCATTATTCACCCATTTACACTCACATACTCAGGGCAGCGAGCTACAATACGAGGGGCCTGTCTGGCCGTTGAGAAAAAGTAGAAGTTCAGTCTCTTTTCCACAAACACTTGGGAATGTGAACAGAAGGAGCCGAGGATCAAACAGCTGACCCACAATCAGTGGTTGACCTGCTGTGTCTCTTCAAACACAACCAACATACTGACAAAGTATTGAGCTTATTTAGCAACCCCAAAAGAGTGCAACTATTTCCATTTAAGGTTTTATTATGCCTTTGATATAAAGTTATATATTGGGTGTTACAGGGTGAACAGTAAGAGCAAGAAACTTTGGGTTGATTTGATAAAGCTTTGGTATCACTGAAAGTAATCAGTAATAATAAGGCTGACTTGTAAAAGTACAAACCCAAATGTAAAAAGGAAACTAAACTCAAAAAACACAGAGATTAAGGGTGAAACTATGAAAGTACTGAGACAAAACAAAACTTGTCTCTAGCCACTGTCACACCCACATAACTGTTAAGAAGGGAGGAGAACATCACATGATTGGCCCGGCTACCTCGCCGGACCACAGCAGCCTGACATGGCTATCGCCTGCTGTCAGGCTGCTGTGGATACAAATGTCCTGAGCCGGAACAGCATGGCCAAGGTGACTGAGTCAGACCCATGTAAAACCCTTTCTGAAACAGGTAACTTGGCCATGGATGAAAAAAATAAAAGCAGTCAATGAAGTGAAAGCCAAAGAGCTCACACATCCGCCCTGTTTCTCCTCGGCAGATATTAATGATTAAACAGTTAAATCACATTTGATAGTTAGTATTCTGTAATCAAATTTTCTATCCCTAACAGAGACGCTCTATTCACCAGAGGCTGACACAAAGCCCAGCTGACAGATGCAGAACCATTCAGATTAACTGAGGGTTTTTACTTGTGTCACAATTTCAGGCTGAACGGCTTACAGAAAAAGTTTGAAACCTCTGCTAGGGTCCCCTGAAGGCAGTGCTGATCGATACACCCACCCAGACCAAAGTAGCAGCTTTAAGCAACCTGCATTGTTTTTTATTTGAGGCTTATGTTTGTTAGCAGAACTAAAAAAAAAAAAAAACCTGCTGCACTTTACTTGTTTTTGAGAAGGTGAACAGTAACACAGTTCTTTTGAGTCCCAGGAGACTGGGAGATGGTGAGGCTAATAATGTTGTGCCAAGCAGTTTCTGCAAAGGTTCTGCAGGATGTGTGTGTTTTTGTGTGTGTGTGTGTATGTGTGCGTGTGTGTGTGGGTGTGCGGAGGTTGTGTAGGCGGATGGAGGGGGAGCTTGCACACTACCTGGCCATTATATAAAGCTCCCACTCTCAGTTAGAGGTCTCTGTACTGAGTGCCAGCTCCCGCCCGATCCTCCTCCCCTCTCTGTCCTCCCATCCCCCCACCTCTTAGCCTTCCAGCTACTCTGACTCAGGCTTAACTCTCAGCCTGTTGTTTTCTCTCTCTCTCTCTCTCTCTCTCTCTCTCTCTCTCTCTCTTGCATCTGTGGTATCAAAATCACAATGCACACTGTGGATCAAACAAAAGACGGTGTTTGGGACCAAAATATGGATCACACTATTTTTTTCCCCCCACACAGGATAATTTTATGTGACCCAGCTGGACTGAGTTCAAAATGATTCCTCTTCTAATCATTAGTACATTAAATAGTGTGGCACCACACCTGAGGCTGCAGAGGTCTAGTCCCAGCTTGCCACAGTCAGATAGTGAATCTGAAACCCATCCTCTTCAATGCTGAATGGTACAAAGCTGTGATGACAAGGGGGGGAGGTTGGGGGTAGTAATCCAGTGCCAAAACAATGCAGGTACATGCGGCTGGTAGCAACCAAACAACACAGTTTTGCTGCCATGCATGTTGAAATAGACGGTTGGCAAGAGAAACTGAACAGTGTGATGGCAAAAGTGCAAACCCCGTTTGATTATTACTGACCTCATCCAGTGCTGAATAAAAAGGAAGGAATGGAAGCTAAAAGGTTGAGAACAAAGACATCAGACACCAAAATCCCATTGCGCTGGTTTGGCGAGAAAATGAAGGAGTAGGAAGAGCAATGAGTTGCACTTGCCCTCTTTTAATCCTGCAGAGTTGGCGTAGGTCGGCAGACACCAAGCTGAAGGGGAATTGTAGAAACAGTAGCCTGAGACTGCAGGCTGTGCAGCAGGCATGTTGCTGGTAGAGCAGACAGCACAGATGCTTTTTTATCATTAGTGTCACATCTGATATTGAGCTCAGAACCACCTGAGAACTGCAAATGTGTTACTGTGGTCTGGTCCTGAGCTTCATTCAGAAAAGAGGGCAGCCTGGATGGCTTTGACAGGCTGATCCACGCTGAATGAAGTCTCCCAGTCCAATTACCACTATGCTTCACACCTCATTACAATTACATGATGGAAAAAATATACTGCAATGTCACGATAACTACTTTAGTCGGATGAAATACTGTCCTAGAAATACTTGCAATAAATGATATTTTTGTCATTTTAGGACCATTTTTGCCATTTCTATAATGATAATAGTATAATGATGCAAGTAGAACCTTTCAAAGAGCAATAATAATAAATAAAACCACACAACCAAAACAACAAATAAATGGCCTCTCAGGCTCTGTTAGCAAAGACTTATCTTAAATAAATATTTACCATTAGGCACAGGGATATGAGAGCCATTCATTACTTAGCAGGCAAAACTGATAATACAGCTTTACTATGTTTTCTTTGCCAGTGTTTTTTAAAAAAACAAACAGTGTGTCAATAGGCTCTCCTCTCTCACTCTCCTCTCTCAACCCAAAGGTGCTGTGAAAAAACACTTCAATCATCTTCTGGTGTCGTGTTGGCTAAAATGCAAGGGATATTCTTGTGTAAACAAACACACGTGTCAGCACAGCAGGTAATATCAAGGTACGCAAAAATGGTCGAGGTCACGCCCTGTGATAAGTTGATAATGTGGTTATCATGACAGAATTGGTCTGAACCCACGACAACATCTGGCAACAGTCAACATGAAGAAACATACAGTCAGTAGCTTTATAAGGTTTGCATGCATGTGTCATACATGTTTTTAATGGTAATAAGTCACTTGGTTTCCTGGAATATCAATGATAATGGCATCGTATTTCATGGGATGACAAGTAATGCTGCTGGTAACATTGTCAGTTACGGCTGAATATGGCTGCTTTCTCACTGTTTTGCTTTCACTGCACAAGCTGAACTAATCCATCCATCAAAGATCAGACAATACAACTACAATATGAGCAAAGATTAATTATAATTCCAGGCACTCTGGTAGAAATAAAATTGGCTGTGAGGGATAACTAGATTCATTTAATGGTCATTTTCAGATTGTTTCTCTATGTGCTGGTATCACACAGAGCTGATTACTGCACATAAATGCATTTATTACATAATAAACACTCAAATGTTCTGAACATAGAATCGACCACCGAGGCCATTATTCAACAGGTAACTGGATCATCATTACGATTTCATTTCATTTAATCCTTCAAGCAAAGCATACAAAGCCGTTTTCTTTTAAAATGCAGAGGGACTTTCTGCTCCTTCCTAAGAAATGAAGAGTGTTTGAAGACTCAGTATCTGAAGTTGTGGTCCCTCAGGTTACAGGTCACTGGAGAGGCTACGGCATGCATCCATTTCTATTATTAGACATTAACCCTTCAAGCTGACTGTTCAGGACTTAACGGGAACATAGTAAGTTGGCTTAATTCTCCTAGAAATTAACAGTCATTTCTTACTCGTCAAAAATGCTTCAAAGCCGAAGGTGTCATGATATAGAAACAGACATAATTCATAAAACTTTTGCAATAAAAAAAATTGATACCTGAGAATAATTGTCTTTTTACAAGCTGATGATAAATGTAGTTTTCATTTCTCTTTAAATGAAAGAAAAAAGAACAGCTACATTTCAGGTGTTACATTCATTTTTATTGTGTAATTCTCAAAATAAGACATCATTTCTCTTTAATCCCTGCTGTTTCTTTAAGCCTTTGACCTCCATGTGATCATTCTTATTTGGAAAAACACCTCTGAACATGTACGTGTAATAACAAAGTCCCAAGTCACTGCTAAATTGCATATTTATTACATCAAAGGCCTCTTAAGTTGATTAATGACCTGTCACCTCAACCACCACCTTATTAACCATAAGCAGTTAAGTAAGTTAAGTATTACTCAATTAACTATATCTGTAACTAAGAAAACGTTTTCATCCGTACTTGTCTTCATGCAGCAACTGCAAAAATGAAGCATGCATGCTAGAGCCAACCTTTCAAGAAATCCCTCCTTTCCTTATTAAATTACAATTTTTTGAAGCAAGCCTTTCCATGTTCATTTCAAGCTGTTGTTTCTGTTAAGGTAAACTGGTGTGCAGGAGCTATAAGTTGTAATTGGTAATGTGACATCTAACATACTAGACTAAGTTAACAGCAAAGACATAAAACTTAAGTACAAGGTTAAAGATTTATTGGAAAATGGCAGCTAGTCTAGATTCATGCTGTACATAAGCACACATGACACACTGCTGTAAATCATTAGTCACAAATTACAGAAGTGTCAGTGAAACTAAACTCTCAGGTGGAGAGAATTATGAACTACATGCTGAGGGTCTCGCAAACACACACCAGGCTGCCTGAGCCTGCAGCAGGATCTTGAAATATTCCACAAAAACATGAATTTCAGAAGAAATTTCTTACTCATTCGATTCACACCAAAATCTCTCTGCTGTTCCAATATTTAAAAAAACCTTCAAAAAAATTCTGCCAGGAGAGTAGCCAGTAAAAAAACGTCTTTCTCTTCCAGTTGGAAACACACAATTGAGCTCCAAACTGCTACCTACCCATGTCTATCTCAAATGTGACATGTTTCCATGGCAACAAGACTGTGTAACAAAATCACCACAGGACTTAAGAAACGCTCCATCTCGCCGAAGCCTAACAGAAGTCGATTGCTGCTCTCGCGGGGCAAAAAAATTGGACAATCTCACAGTTTAAATGTTAAATTGACTGGGCTGAATGTACAGAATATGTGTCACGAAGTCCGAGGGGAGAAAGCATGTTTCTTTATCTGACAGCCAAACTGATAAACTTGATTAAATGTTGAGGATAACGAAAAAAAAGATAGTAAACTCTAAAACTGTTTGTTGCAGCTGGTTCAGCGCTGAACACCTCTGACATTTCAGCAACAGATGAGACAGGCAACATCTGTTTCATGTACAATCTGAGCTTTTCACATCTTGCTCTTCACTGTCATACATGCTGAATTCACCTTCCGCTATTATCCCAATCCACAATCTGAATTTTATATTTCCAGCTCTTTGTATCTCAGATAATACTGTGAAATACCACATATTTAACCCTTAATCCCCAAGTATGAGCCTACAACACACACCAACATTTGCACTTGCATACAAGCTTTAAACACATCAGGAGATGAGAAAAGTAATTGTTCACTCTGGTGATTTCAAGGTACAAGGTCTATTTTTCATTTTTCAACACAATGATGAATACTGAAATGCTGGTTTTAGTCCCTTTGTGTTACTCACAGAACAAAAATATAAAACTTGATGACTAAATATGTCATAAGCCATACAAGCCATACAAATAAGCTATTATTAATGATGGACTGAGGAGGATTGATATGAGGAGGGTCTCAGCCTGGGGAAAGAAGCTGCACTGTAGTTTGACAGAATTGCAGCAGATACTTGTGTATCATCTGCAAGAAAGCAGCAGCAGTGTGAACAGGCTGTGGCACTGATGTCTTTTCCTACTCTTTTACTTTTCTTTAAGCTCTGCAAAGTCACCTCACTGCACAGATATCATTAATGATTGGTAAATGATTGCCAATGGTATCCAGAGGTGTTTGGGGGTTTGAACACCTGCTGCAGAGCCGTGTACATCCTTTGCCAGGTTGTGATGTTTCCTGTTAACCTGTCATGCCAGATGGAATGTTTCAGATATCTATAGGATATCTGATGTTGGAAGTTGGAAGGTGATTGGACAAACGTCCTGTCTGTCATATTCATTACTCTTGCAAAAGCCAGCCAGGAGAAGAATGAAAACATCTTTTGCTTCAAGAGAAGCCTTCAGTGTCATTCTTTGCGCTTCATTTAATGAGGAAATGTTCAGCTCTGACAAAACTGCTGCTATTGCAGCATCCATGCTAACCTCTTCTTCTGCTACTGTTTACAAGCTTGCAGCTACTTTGGTCAAAATGAAACCACGCCTGTAGCTATCACCTCTTTCTCCTCAAAGAACACTGATTGGTCCAATCATATTCTGACCAGACACAAACTAAACCAGTTGGAGCTTTTCGAGATGGACCTGTGAGGCCTGCAAGGAACTTCTTAAGTTTTCTTCAAAAATATGGTTGTTTATGAGCTTTTTTTTAAATCAGAGTGGAGTTGTGATCTCCATGACAGGCTTTCTGTGATACTGATTCCCAGGAAAACTGTTCACCTGCTCCATCTGAGCTCCACTTGTGTAGACAGGTGTGTGTGCTTTGCCTTCTTTTTTTTTTAATCTAAAATCAAAAATTATCTCTGTTTTGACGTGGAGCAGAGGGTTGACGTCTGTGCACCACTCTGCAAGATTGTTTTTTTAATCCCAGTATGAACTTTCATTGTTGTTTGAAATCTGGCTGAAATCTGGTTCTCTCCATGTGGGGGCTGCATTCATGGGTGCACAGTGGGAACGGAGAGGGGTTGAGCACATTAGCCCAAGGTGTCTCTGGTATTCAGCACTAGAGTGGAGGAGGTGTGACTGCCAATACGAACTGTCTGTTGTCTGTTTGTGAGAGAGTCCAGTATCCAGTTGCAGAGTGTAGTACTCAAGCCCAGAGAGCTAAGTTTGCAAATAAGTTTAATAGGGGAGGTTGCATTAAATGCTGAGCTAAAAACAACAAACGTGATGTAGGTGTAATGAATTCACTGTGTGTAAAGAAAGACAGAGGAGATGGCATCCTCTGGATCTGTTGGTTCTGAATGCAGACTGATGAAGTCGAGGCTGGCTGTGATGTTTTTCTTGATGTGCTGGAGAACAAGCTTTTCAAAGCACTACATTAGAATGGGAGTGAGCGCTCAGACCAGACACTGCAGACTTTTTAGTGCAGGGACGATGGTGGCTGTCTTGAAGCAGGTGGGAACACTCTCCTGCGACAGTTACATTGTTAAAATGTTTTCAAGTTTTCCATGCGAACCTCTAATTTTATTTAAACTAATAATTAACTGCAGCAATAATGACAGTGACAATTAGAGAAATAGGCAGGTGTTAAAAAGAGGTAGGGGAGCAGAGAAGAGGACCTGTATCATTAGGGATTAACCTAGCCACAGGCTCTACAAATAGACTGTCTCCACCTATAAGCCGCCAGCGCACAGACCGTTATTTGTACTGCCAGGTTTCTGCTGCAGCAGCTCCACAGAAGAGAAAAGACAGTTCAAAGAAGCTGAGGCGGATCAGGACTCCTGTGAAACAAAATGCAATGCAACAGGACACATTCGGGGGCCTGGCAACATCAGAGGCTTTCACAAGCAGAGATTTGTCTAAGATGACTGCACCACAGATTAATGCACCAATTCACTGTACGAGCTATAATAACAAACAGTCTAAGGCAACTGTGAACAAAATGCTCAGCAGTGCAGAACAGAAGAGATCAAAGCTGGAACTGCTAGTCAAATAATAGATCAGTCAATCAACAGTTAATATATCAGCAACTACTTCTTATATCTATTTATAGCTTTTGGACCTCAGGTTTTCAAGCAAAAGTCCTTATCTTTTCCCATTCTAACCTCTCAATTGTAAAGGCTTCCTGATTTTCTGGAGGAAACTGAATATCTTGAAACTGTGATGGATATTTTCTATTTTCTTACTTTTCATTGACTGATTAATTATTGACACAAAAATAATTTTAATAAAACAATCATCAAAACTGCAAAGCTGAAGCCTTTATTTGAAGCTGCATGAATTTTTGGAACACATGCCAAATTAGACTGTTTTGTCCATTTCTGCCATCATGATAATTTTTCACTAGAATCAAAAAATAAAGCAGGGAAGCCAAACTATTGTGTTACTACAACTGAACGGTTTGATTGATTTACAGAACATTATTCAACACCATTCATTTTCACACAAAATCATCATCTTGTTCCAGGTTCTCATATGGGAAAATTTGCTGCTGTTCTTAATGAATCTTTTTAAGGTTTGGAGAGTTGGTCAAAAAAAACATTTGAAAGCATCATTTTATGATTTGGAAGTAAGTGATGGGCATGTTTTATGATTTCCAGACGATTTATTGAAAAGCTTCATCTATTCAGTAAATCAATAAAGGAAATAATATTTACATTTATGTTACAGAGCAAAAAGGACTTTGTTCAAATACGGCCATGACGAAAACTCTATGTTATTTAACTTCCTCTTTCAATAATATTCTCTGCATCCACAGCCTCTGAGCTCTCTCTTTCTGGTGGTCTGATGACTCCTGCAACACACTGTCACTTATGTTTGCAGCCAAACCAAGAATAAGACCAGACCAGTGCACAACATCACAGCCACTTCACCTATAAGAAGCCGACAAAAACACCACACGGTCCAGTCTTTAAAATAACACACATCTTAATCTGAGGTGTGAAACAGCAGTGAAATGCCACGATGTACCAGAGTTACTGGAACTCGTTTTGAATTTCTGAATATTCTCACATCCTGATGAAGTGACAGGAGAGGAAATAGATCCTTATGATTACTGTCACATGACAACATGAACAAGTTTGTTTTTTACCGTGTATCATGTGGCAGAACAAATATCTGACACTGTGAATCCTTCACACGAAATAAATGTAACCTAAATCTGATCAGATATGACACCAAACATTTTATATTTATGTTTAATTTATCTATTCTTCAGTTTAATAACATGCAGATGAAGAACTTTTATTTTTTATTTGAAGCCAAAGTTCTGTAATTTTTCTCTAAATCTGTAAGATTGCCTTTTTTAAAAAATATTAACTTAAATACAAAGTTTTTACACATTTTAATCCAAAGGGGAAAAATAAAGAAAAGATAAGTTTGACTTTGTTCTTATTTTTAGTTGAGGTATACATTTTTTGGGCTTACCATACATTGTTCTTAATCAGTATCTTATAATGTGACTTGTTGCACTTCTGTGTCACAACTTTAATTTTATGCACTGTTTCATCAGCAAGACACACACTGTGTCCATGTAAATGTGAGATGTCCCACAAAATGTATAATTAAAGCGTCATTAAAAGTTCTCATAGCAGGACAAACAGCAAGAGTTAAGAGTGGTTTGAGTGGTGATTATTTGGGAGAGAGAGAGAGAGCATTCATGATGAATATAAATCTTAAAAAGGTTAAATAAATAAGACAAATAAAAATACTAATCTGAATGGTGGTGTAAATAAAATGACACCTACAGAAGTGGCCATCACCTCTTGTCTAGTCACAACTGACTGACTCATTTTCAGAGTAATTTCATCAAAGAGCTTTAAATACTGAAAAAAATAAAACATTCAAGACCATACAGGAACAATTCCATCCATGTTTACAGCCTCTGTATGCTCCTTTAGAGATATAGTATAAATAATGATGAGATATAAAAAAGGGGAACTGATCAGGTCAGATGGCTTTTTAGAGGTCTCTTTTCTGTGAATTTTGGTTTAACATTTTCATTTACAGGCTGTATTTCAACAGACAGAGTTCAGCAGCTTTTCTTACTTAGTGAACTTACTGAATACTAAATGTGCACTGAGTCGTTTGTTTTGAAAGCAGAATTCTTCTGAAATCCCGAGAAGTCAAGCTCATTAGATATTTCCACCCACAACATTTCAGAGATGCTGCTGCTGTTGGCTTCTTTATATTCCTCTGTTAAGAAAAGTCCAAACCAACAAACAGGTTTGCTGTATTTCTTTGTATATCTCACAGCAGAAGTTTCACAGAAAGTAAGAAAGAATTTCACAAACTAACATAAAATAATGATTTAAGAGACAACAAGTCATTACACAAAATTCAGTCAGCAACAAAGCTGAGCATTTCATCTTTTTTAGAGATTCATTTAGCTTCCCAAAACTTTAATACCGTATTCCCAAATCAAACATGTTTGGATGATGTTTATGTCAGGAATTCATAAGAGATCATCCACTGTAATAATATTTTCAGCAGGTTAGCAAGAGTCGGATCAACCACCAGTAAATCACTGGTAAACCAAACCTCACCTGTCGGGAGTCTAAACAAAGTCCTGAGGCCAGTTTGTCAGATCCAACCCCGAGTACCTGCTACAGCTGTTATATGATGCTGTGAGTACAACGCTGACATAAACTACCTATGCAGCTATAAAAGCATCATCAACGTGGGAGTGTGTGAAGTATCATTAGTGGTTGATCATGGCTATAGAGTCATCAGTGGGGGGTGAGGTTAACACTTTTGCACACATAATAAAAACAGCAGAATGACTTCCTTTATGTTTGTGCTGGCAAGAAATCCCCCAGTTTTTTTTCTTCATTTGAACAAGAGCAGCTTTTATTTGGTTGGTTTTTTATTTGAGCTACAGCTCTATAAACTAAATAGAAGAGATTAAGATATTAGGCAATCAATTTGCTTGACTTAAAATCAATAAGCAGATATTTTTAGAATAAATAAACTGCATCAAGCCAAGCAAAACTACGAATGAACAAGTTCCAGCTTCTAAGTCAGAAGGATTTGCTGCTTTTCTTATTCTTATGTATTTGCAAATGAAAATTTTTTGGGGTTTTAGTAGGCAGGTATTTATCACCATTTTGACTCTTTAAAGATAAATAAAGAAATTTACTGATTAACTGACAATGAAAACAGTCATTAGTAGCAGCCTGACTCCCAAGTATTCCATAAATATGAGAAAAAGCAAGCAAAGGTTAGAGTTTGAAAGCAGTAAATCCTTCTGACTATCATCGATGAGGGAAAGCATATTATATACAGGCACAGCTGGACCATATACTAAGACAACATCTGGATTTTTCCAACAAGGTAGAGGCTGCAGCTAAAAAAAAAAAAAAAATCCTGTTCATTACAGTCTGTTGAGCAGCAGCTGGCACAAAGGAGCACGTATAGATCCACAGATCCCGGGCAGGCAGAGGAAACACACAGGGGGGGGGAGTCTAAAAATAGCCCAAGACTCCTCAATCAATAACTGCAGATATGTTCCAGCTTTGCTTTACCAAGTTAAATTAAAACAGTATTTCAGTGTAGCTGCCAGGAAAAAAAGCCCTATAAGTTAATGTAAAGGCAAGCTGCATCCCCGATGAGGGATACTTTGCTGATTAACCAGCCGCCAGTGCACCGTTACATGAAGCCGTGTGTGTTTATTATGCGGGTATCAACAGGTAAAGTGAGTCACAGCAGGTGATGAGGCGGCCAGGTAACGTTACTTCAGCGGCAGACGGACTCAGTCTGGGCTCTGCCGCGATGTGAGGTGTTCGTATCAGCTTTATAATTATTCATGTTTGCATATTAATCACGTCCATGTGGTGTGTTTTCAAACGCTACCAGCACGCCTGATGCCGCTGTCACATTCAAACCGCCTGACAGTCTGGGGGCTACAGCGCGACAAATGCGCGCAAGATAATGTTATTTTTCAAAACCTTCAACAAACCGCAAAGACAGTTTTCATGTCAAAAAGTGAACCGCTGACATTGTGTTAAAACAAGACACCGAGGACGGTTATAAAGTGAATGCCGCCCCGCCAGGAGCTGGTGTGCTGGAGAAAACGGTCCGTTCAGCCAAACCAGCGCGTCTCAATATCAACATAAACATGCTCGCGCAAGCTTTGACGCTCGCGGATTCACTAAAGTTCCTGCAGTGTTCGCGCGATAAACACCAAATCTGACACCATCTCAGCGCCAGGAGGCTTAAATAACTGACGCGGTGTATGACTTGACAATCAAACGCACGGTAACCGAGTAAATTTATAATGATTTCAGGCTGCGCCTTACCTTCAGTTCCGCACTCTCCGCCATCTTGTATTTCTTTGCGCAGGCGTGGTGAGGTGCTGTCACATGACTGGGACGCGCCGTGCGCTGGCGTGAACGCGCACTCGGCAACAGGGTGCGTTCAGGAACACGAATGATAAGAGGAAAAACAGCAAGAGAATGTTGTAGAATTTAACAAATAAAAAAATAAAATGTAAAACTGAAATTTTTCAACTAATCTGAACGAACTGATCTTTTATTGACCTTCCGATCACATTCCCAATTCTTTGTTTTTGTTAAAAAGGTCCCGTAAGAACTTACTCAACCAAAATACAATAGAAAATAAATCGGCAAAGACACGATAAAAAACATCTGGTTTCTCTGAGGAAAAATCAAAACAATTTAGCCTAGTGTCAGTGATTATATATCTCTGCTTTTCTCCTCTTTTCAATTCACATCGATTAAAAAAAGATGCAGTGTAACTGCCTTTGAATCTTAACATGCTAAAGCTTTATTTTTTCCTTAACATTAACTTTTGAACTCGTTTTCAAACTCTGTAGTTTGTATTGAAGTGATTCTATCCCACTCTTTCATCATGTAAAAATGTCAACATTGTTATTAAAAAATTGTGATAATCTCTGTCACAATGTGAATCAGTTCAATCTCTTCTTTGTTTCATGTTTTAAAAAAATTAAAAACTCATATTATATTTGATTATTTTTAAAAAGTGACATCAGGACCACACCTTAACATGCTTGGCTCATATTTCCTAAGGAGAGCAGTGAGCTGAAAACACATCTGGTCCAGAGCTGGCAGCACTGTCGATTAAATCCCACAACTGGTAATTTTCTCAGGCTTGTATAAAAAAGGACTCAATTGAACACTTTGCTTGTATTAGAAGTAAACTTGAACCAACTTGAACCCACACAGTGCCTGAATTGCTGGTGTTGATTTTTGTTTTTGCTGTTCAAAGTGAGAAAAACTTACAATGAAAACATTTTACAGAAGCATCTTTTTCCAAAAACAGTGTCCAGGTCACTTTTTGTAACCAGAAGATCTCTGTGAACAGTTTTCAGTAGAACTATTTTTCATTGAAGAAATAATCTAGGTTGTATAAAAACTTCTGACATGTTTTTCTTTGAATTAGCGAGAGCAGCATTATGACCAGCAGGTACAAGTCTTACAGGACAGAAATCCCAGATAAAAATATCTGAAGAACTGGAGGAATAAAACCAAAACTGTCTTAATAATCCCATTAAAGCTAACAAAATAAGCTTTTTGGTAATTTGGGTGAACTGACACTTTAATAAACCCGTTGAACCACATTCCTTTATGTGTTTCTTTTGTAAAATGATGGCATCCGACCCTGTTTCAAGGGGACAGTTACAATGTAAGGTCTTCCCAGTTCTTTGTAACCTGGAGAGCTAATCCTAAAACACTGGAACAAACCTGCCCCAGATTTGAGGAAAAAAATGGAACATGTTCTTTGTGTGAATCATTTATTTTTGTCACGTAAACCATAAAAAGACCAGAAACAGTTGTGTTACACTGTGACATACTCTCACAAATATGCCAAAGCCTCAAAAGCAAATATTAAATCCACATGTTAATTGTGCATTTCTGTAATTTCAATTGAAAAGAATCATTTATCATTTATCGTTTATCATTTATCTGCCAGTATTCTGTATACTCTCTGTGTTTCAGAATTAAAAATTTACTGTATGAATTCTTTAAACTGCAGAGTGAGGAGGAATATGAGAATTATTAACAATTTGAAGCTCTAATTTATTTGGAGAGTTAATATTTCAAGGGTGTGATGCATCTAAAGGCAGCAACTTTGAGTACTTATTAAAAAACATTTGGATTTTGTTCACATTTCTTTGACAAATGTAAAAACTGAACCGTCAGATTTATTTTTATCACTACTTTTAATCAGTTCTTGTCATGAGTTTGGAGATTATGACCAAAAAAACAGTATATGTCCTCAAAGCTGACAAAAAACAAGGTATTTCCTTTAAAATATATCATGATTTGAGCGTACAAGGTCACCTCACATTTATAGGAAGAACCTTTAAACTTCAAAGTAAGCTGGTATCACATCTGCTCCAGTGTCCTAAAGATAAGAATCATTACTAGTTTTAAAACCAACCTTTGAGCTTCCAAGAAGTCAAATGAGAACTTCCCAGAAAATGAAAAACAAGTATGCATGTCATGTCCTCTTGAGTGGATCATATTTTTGTGTTATTTAGTACCAGATGACCGAGCTGTACTCTTAACTTGAATTACAGCTGCTTACTGGAGTTTAATCTTTGAAAATCTCAAGCAAAACAGGTACAAAACTGTTTAAATTGAGAAAGTAAATCAGCTTATCATACGTAGTCATCGTGGCTCTGATTTTTCATTTGTTAATAATAGCTTACAAAGATTAGATTATTTTCATAAATAAGATGACACAAAGCAGAGACAGTTGTTCCTGGAAGTTCTGGTACGATCTTGATAAATATAACAAAAGTTATGATTTCCTAAATATTTGTGTTGAGCTGAACTTTCTGCTGCGGCTCTCATTTAAATGTTTTCTCAAAGCTGCATGTCGACAATGAAATACTGAGTTCAGGGAGGATTCTGACCTTTAAAATGAACATGCGTGTTAACAAAACTTGGAGAGAGAGATGATTAAAAGCCTTGCATCAGTGTACATACAATGGGTCTGTTCTCCGAGGGGGCGTGAGTGTATTTTTATTGGCTTCATAAAGGTTTTTCCTTGTTTCTCTGTAGTAACTTATATTTTTACACATAACATTTGTGAAAACACATGTATCATGTCAGCTGTGGCTCTAGAGGAAGCTGACAAAAGTCTAAAAAAGTAACTCAGTTTGAGATTGGAGTCTACACTTTTTAAAGAATGTGCAAAAAAAGAAAAGTATGGGCTGAAAAAAAGGCAGAAGGCAGAACAAAATCAGGATTGTACCTAAAACTGAAGATACTAAAGTAATTTCTGGAGATTTAAGCATCAAATTTTATACTTATATAACTAACATGATGGGTGTTATACCTACCAATTTCAACATTTTTAGACTCAATAAATCTAAATTTAAACACTTTTTGCAAACAAAAATTAAGGATTTCATATTTTGTCATGCAAAATTTCCTCCAAACTGTAGAAAATGCTTTAAATCAGCATTTAGACACTCATGTCGGGGGTTGAAATAGACAGAAAATATATAAGAACTTTAAACTGAATACAAACAATCTGAAAACTCCAAGTTTTTATTGACATGTGAAGGATTAATGATTTTAGTTGGAGGGTTGAGTAGTGTTAGGATTTCTTAAAGGAATGTAGACTGATTAAAGCAGCATTTTGACAACTTTGGCTGAAAAACCCTGACAAAAAATGTTAATTACATTGAATATTCATATAGTAATCTGTAGTAATGTAATGCCACTGCCGTCTTTATACATAAATTTTAAGTACAGTTAGTAAACAGGTCTAAATCAGACACATTGAAGCTGTGCAAGACAGTGACAGGACAAACTTAAAGCCAGCTAAAGAAGTGAGTGCAGGTATAGCCAGAAGGTGGCGCCATATCATTTCAAATGAAAATGAATCCAAATATCATCAAGTTAATTCTCAGTCCTTTTACAGCCTGGAAAGTCTATTTGTTCCTCAGCAGTGACATCTTTCCCCAGAGTAATGGTTTTATACCATCATACCAAACAAAAGTTCATTTACTCCGAACACATTAAGCTTCAGGTCTGAATCCATTATCAGAAAAATGCTCGTTCCCTCGAGGTCTGTACAAGGAATCTATTGATGAACTAGTTCTGCAGCTTGTTTCATTCAGAGAAAATCACAGAGGTTTTATTATATCATTACATCTCGCTGCCATCTGCTGTATTGTTGATGGCCAGTGAATGGACAGGTGTTCATTGACCACATATGTTTATACAAGCTCATAATGAATCAGTCGTACAGACTGCAAACACTGTCAGACAATATGTTTAATGAGAGGATAAAACAATCTTATTCTTTTAAAATGTTTGGTATTACAGTGTTTGGAGTTAATGTCAGCTTGTGTTCGTGCACTCAGTGTGGACAATGTTGCATTTTTTTCTGAGAGCAGCAGATGAAACTGAGCTGTTTCCTCTGATCACATGTAAACAACACGAGGACAGAGCGATACAGATAAAATACTCTATTACAATTACAACTGCGATAACAATGTATCAGTAAACAAATGTCCTGATATGGAAAATCACCTGTTAATGGGTAGAACCATGGAGAGGAAACTAAAGTACTCGTACTAAACTTGGAGTTGGGGGAGCAGGCTTACTAAACTACTTTTCATATAAAAAATATTTGCACTTTTTTACTTTTACTCTTTTACTCCACAGGTAAAGATATACTCTATTTTTCAACTCATAGATTCATTTAAAAATTATTCAAAGAAAAAATTTTTTTCCTGATGCCACTTGTTTTAAATATGATCAGCTTCAGCACCTTCTCTTTAATTCATATCTTTCTTTGTGAGCTGATTTTTATTGATACTTATTTTATTTAAAAAAAGTTTTACAAACAAAGTTCACTTAATTAAATTCTATTAATTACTTTGTTAAATGTCTTTGTCCGACTTAAATGTTTGAAACTTAAAAAGCAAAACAGCGACAATTTACATTATTAAGCTGTTATTAATTATAAGTTTTGTGTTTTATTTGATCTCAAAATATGCATCAAGTTTATTGCAAAGCATCATATACCAGCACCATGCAGCAATGTGGGGACACAGAGCACAACTTCAATGAGTGTCTTAACTCTTACTTTGACTTTTAAATATTCCATGAGTAGAAATTTATCATAAAATCATTTATTATGCCAGTAGACAGGAACTTTCACGTCCTTTGTCCTTAAACTCCCGATATACTCAGTTTAGAGTTTAAAAGGGTTAAGAAAAGCTGAAATCACCTTGTTAAGGAAATATTTTTCCAATTGTTACCATGCATGGATTATTAAATGGACCAAAGGGTGATGAGGCCTCTGGGCTCACGAAGAGACACAAACCTACTTGTGGAGGCATAAAGTGACAACAAAAAGGCACAAAACAACCACAAAGAGAGGCAGAACAATCATAAAGAAACATAAAACGACTACAAAGAGGCAGAGTGCTGCAAAGAAATGCAAGATATCTAATAATAAGAGGGACAAAAAGACCACAAAGACACAAAACAATCATAAGAATATGCAAGAGGATCATAATGAAAATCATTTAAAATCAGTGGGTCTTTCTTTTATGTGTCTGTGTGTGTGTGTGAGCATGAGTGTGTGTTTGAGGGGGGGCTTTACACATCTGTGTCCAGGGCGCCTTTGTCACATAATCCATCCATGCTTGTCACTACATATCAGCATTAATAAGTGTTTTTTTAAAGTTAAATAAAAATACAGTGTAGCAGCCAGTCAGCCCCGCAGTAGTTCACTCCTGTTCAGGTTCACAGGCCTCGTTAGTATTCAAAGACAACCAACTTTGCCACGGAGGACAATTACATTCACAGAAAATTAACATTCATTGTGTGTCAGTGACATTATGTGAGTATCTGTCTCAGTACGAAGCATCCAGGGAGCGAGAGCCGCGTAATCAATATCTATTAGTCCTCCCATCAGAAGAATTAGATTTCACTATTAGATCAGCCTGCTCCCCCGACTCCACGTCAAACATCATAAGTTGACTGGACATGTCATGCATTGATGTAGGCAGCTAATGAAAGAGATCATGTTGAACTCAAATACAATAAGAGGAAAGATGATCCACCTCATGAGGAGTTATTCTGCACAGTGGCCAGTAGGTGGCAGACTCACACCAATGAGAGAGACAGAAAAATGAAGACATAAGCGGAGGGTGGCTCTCACATTTTATTAGTATTGACATGATTAATACAGTACATAAATGGGAAACTTATGGGTAGACTGTGTCAGAAATCAGGATTTGTTTGTTTTCAAACTCTCCATGTGTGTGTGTGTTTTTTTACAAACCAAATTCAACACGAGAGAAAAAGAAATGCAGCTGTGTGTGAATGGCAGATTACACATATTTCATACAGTGTGCTCTTCTTATAAAATCAGATCATTAGATTATAGGAAAAAAGTTTTGGTTTTATCTGACTCACACAGATGCATGTAATGATAGAAAAAACCCTGAAAACAGAGAAAATCATGGGCTTAGTTTTGTGTTAAAATAGTCTAAACTGTACATCTACAAACAGCTCGAGACTGTTTTTTAAATTTTCACTTCAAACTGAGTGGAAACAAAAATGTTTAGTGTTTGATGTCAAACCTGAACGGCTGTTAAAGTAAGTGCTCATCATAACGTATTCTATTTTAAACATAAAGATCCTCATATTTTTGATAAAAGAATTTGGTATAGGACGGCATGGTCAAATTTAGAAATGATGCCCATTTAAAGTGCTTAACAACATACAAATAATCTAAACAATAAATTAAAACCAAAGACAGATAAATAACAAATACATGTAAAAACTCAAGATATTCAAACAAAGCAACAAAAAGCTAAATAATGAGATACATTTCGAACTTAAAAACACAATTATACAAGCCATTGCACATCGTCACGTGATATATAATAGTTTCTGTATATATTGTTGTTTTTATCTTTTCAGGATAGCTAAAGAGATGACGACTTTGATTCAGAGAGACTCCTCAGTTTGAGCTCTGCAGCCTCAGATTACCAATCCTTTGATTCACAACATAAAATGAACTCCATGTTTTAGTAAATCCTGATCTCTTTTTACTCAAAAGTTCAGTTTTTGGGGGAAAAAGTTGAAGCCAAAGACCTTTTCCAAGTCTCGACCATTAACTCAAGTGCTAAAATCCGAAGTGTGTCTATACAGCAGGTTGGTAATCCTCGGAGTCGGAGGTGAACAGGTGGGAAGTGAACACAGTAGAGCTCTTGAGGCTGACCTGTGTGTGTGCATGTGTGTGTGTCGTGAGTGTGTGTGTGTTTTTTTTGGCTGTGCTGTGGTCAGGTGCAGGGTCGTGCCGGACACTAAGGAGGCAGCAGCGGGGGTTTAAAGGTGCAGGCTCCGGTACACTGACGAGGGGTGAGCATCTTGCAGGAGAAATGGTGAAGGGCGTCATGAGCTTCTGGGGAGGAACAAGTCCATCAGTGAGAACATGCAGACAAACACACACAACCCTTACAATTTAATTATTCCCTTCACAGGTGTGAGTTTGGTTATTTAGCTAATGTTGCTGTCAAAGGATGGGTTCACCTTTTTTTTAGTTTGTCTTAAAACAACACTCACATGCAGATCTGTACAGTCATGACTGATTTTGTTAGATGTACTTGTTCCTTCTGTCCATGAAAAAATCTGTTCTTAATCTAATTTCAGTGCTAGTTATAGGGGACAAAATGCACATTTATTGTTCTGTGTATAAATAACATCTTAAGTTGTTCTGAAGCTAATTGGAGAAGTCTGAGCAACAATTTTTAAATGGATATCAAGTCTATTTTACACAAAATGTCCACTTTGTGTTTTAATAAGTCAGGCTTCAATCCAAATTAGGTGCAAATTTTAAAAGAAATTTTAAAAAATCTGTGAGAGAGAATGAGAAATAATGTGAATTTCCATCCAAAACTGAATAGGATCAAATATTCCAGTCAGGTGCCAATCATTGTGGAGGTGTAAGGTGCAAAGACGTAAGTAAAAGAGCTCCAGTTAAAGCTCAAACAGTGGGAAAACATGTAGGAAAGCATGATTAAAACAACATGACAATTATGTTTGGTTCATATATTAATCTCCTTATCGCTCCGCACAGATCTGCTGTTTTCATTTGCCACTAATTTTTTGTCTCCTCTGTCACATGATTCAGCTATGTCATGACATATTTAATAGGTTTGTTTCCTTTGTTGTATCTTTCTTTTACACAATACACCACTTTTTCCACTTCAGCCTCAAACTTTTTCTACAACATTCATCAAAAAAATTTCTTTTCAGAGCCGTTATGAAGGGTTAACAACAAAAAGGGGGCATTTTCACAAAAAAACCTGAAATTTAAATTCTTGATTTGACTGATTCAGACCGCCAAAGCCTGACTGAACTTAAATATGTTTAATTTAGAAGACTGACTTGACCTTCACCCTCATCATTTACACTGACATTACTTTAAAGGTTTCCTTTACAGTCAGAATGGACAGGCAGGACACTAAAGCAACTAGCAGGACTTTCAGTTATCACATAGTGAGTATTGTTTTAATAAAACATGAAAACATGTGAACATATCCTTTTATGATGTCTTACTGAGCTGTTTCGTAAAAAAGTAGCACTTGCATATTTGTGTTTAAAGGCAGAAAAAAGTGACATGTATTCATATTCCTCCTTTGGACCAGATAAAATTACCTTTTAGCTTCTGCTGTATTGCATAACGAGCCTTTCTCTCTTGGTCCAACTCGCTGCACAAAGTGTCTATCCAAAAATAAAATGAATAAAAAAAAGAAATGGTCAAAAAAAAGAAACAAAAAAGGAAAAAAAATAGAAAACGTGAGTTGCTATGTTGCATCTGAAGTGGAATAGTGTAATGTATGCCGTTTGCCCCTATGGTATTTAGAGTGACCCCTCCATGTATTTGAACCCTGTATTTAAACTACTGTAACATTAAACCAATCCTTTAACGGGTGGCATTAGTTGCTGTCTACTGCATGTAACCGATACAGCACTACATAATGGTATGTCTATTCAATTTTCCAGAGCATGATTTAGGATAAAATAACCTTTGCAAACAAAACAATGTGGTGTCAGTTTCACCTTTTTATATCTAATAATTTACTCAACTGCAGGAGAAAAAAAATATGGCATTTACAGGAAAAAGGCTGGACACAAGTTGCCAGTATTTCAATATGCAAGTGTCACTTTTCCTTTCTTTTTTAGCTTGTTGGTTCAGATCAAATGATAGAGCCTGTTATTAAAATGCTTTGTGGTTGAAATTTTTTTTCCCCTCATAAACTTAAAGAGCATTGATCTACATCCGCTGTACAGTCATAATCTATGGAGGCACAAAGTGCAGGGAGAGACCAACCTCGAACAATCTGCAGCTGCTGGACCATTTCCTCTCTGTAGGACAGCTCACGCTTCATTTGATCCTGAAAATTATCTGAAGAGTACCGAAGGCCACATCAGATGGAAACTCTCTGACATTGTGGAGATAAATTTAAAGACACATTCCTGGATTCAAAGGACAAAAGAGCTCGCTGTTCTCCTGATATCCAGGCTGCGAGTACAACTCACAAAATACACTCAAAGTCACTTTTGTCCTACCTTTCAAATGCTGAAATTCTCTCTCCAACTTTTTCCTCAGCTCAACTTGCTCCACAAGCTGCTTCTGCAATTCCTCTGCAAAGCCCAAAATCAAAATCTGTCAAATTTATCACCAAATTATTTTAATCTACAAGCAAGGGCATGCAATTATTCACCTTTTAGCACTGAAAAATAACATATGTGACACTTACAGGACTTTTGGATGTGGTGCAGTGAGAAATCATGCACCCACAATGCAAATAACCACCAATACCAACACAAATCTCATTAAAAAACCGCTAAAAATCACATTTCTTCCTCTGTCTTTCTCAACTTTACATCGTTTTGATTCCACTTAATGTGATATATTTTGAATTTCTGCACATTAAGATTTATATCAGCTCAGTAAACCGACTTCAGGTGCGTTTACATCCTCGATAACAACCATTTCACCGCTCTGCTCTCGCTGCTGCCACAGTAATTGCCATGCATTGCCTGGAGGTTGAGACGATAATAATGGAGTCCCAGGGTTTTTCCAAGCGTTGTAAAATAATTAGCTGCCGTGCCTCGGGGTTATGGCTCTGTTCGTTAAAATATTAATAGCCTCTAAACGATTTCCTCTTACAATAATAAGTCAAAACTCTCATATCTCGTGATTAAGTGGTTAACAACTATAGAAACACTTTAGGCCAACAAAAATGTAAATTCACATTAGAATTTGGCACGTCATCTTTAGCAGGCCGTGGGCATTTAGCTGAATTTAAAATGAGACGGAATCAATGTTTAGTCTAATATTAGGCTAAAATGATGGATTTTTTAAAATTTTGATGATAAACACTGGACAAATGGTCAAAAAATAAATACGGGGTTTTAAAATCAAGAAATTTAAACCTAATAAGCAAATGATTTTCTGCTTAATTGAATAAAATTTAGAAAAATAAAAATAAATAACAGTCTTAATTAAATGTGGTGAGCAGGCCCTGTCAGCCGTTTATAGCTGCAGTACAATCAAAACAGGAATAATTGCTGATGATAATTAATTTCACCTGCTACAATTTTTTCTCTCCTTTGTTTCCTTTTGATCCTGAAAAACAGCCTCTTACCTTTGGCCATGTTCTCCAGATCTCTTTCATGCATGCTGATATCGATGCGTAAAGCTCCATCGGCTGCAAAGAAACAATAAAACACATTATTTAACATACAAATAGGTCAAACCATCCATGTAACCGCGATTTTGAGAAATGACTCTCAAGGAAATATAGTAAAGCAGCGCGAAGACATAGAATTTGTATATTTAGAGTTTTTAAAAAAAGATCGAAACGCAAAAAACTCAGATTTAAAAACCTTGTCTGTCCTTTTGCTCCTGGTGTGGTGTTGCATTGCGTTGGTTCTGTGTTTCAGACACGTGATGAATCCCTAAACAACAACAACAACAACAAGAGACATGTGTTAAAAACGCCTCAGCTGGCATTAATAACCATATAATAAATTAAATAATTACCGTTGGATCTGCTCGATTGTTTCGACCCAAACGATGCAGGCTCGTTCAGGAGCACGTGGCCGTCCTTTTCACGAGCGTACACCTGTAAAAGGAAGCAGACACTCGGTTTTTAATAACGCAGACCAATTATATATCATTTACTGCAATTCTTCACATAATTAAGGCCTTTTTCTTCAAAGCCCTGCAATTTGCTGTAGAGATGTTGAACT